>JAOTOM010005032.1:657500-764020 GCA_034440615.1 Ashinkailepas kermadecensis
GAACGAAGCCTCACCATATACTGGAATAAATGAGGTATCATTTTGGCCATCGGATTCAGAAAAGCTTTCACCACATCAATGGCAGGTGTCCTGCATTCCTGCACAAATGATTTGATATATTTCCGCACAGCGGTCCCCTGTCCCTTATGAGTAGCTTGCAAGCTTTCTATCGATGCCTGTATGCAAGCATTGTAAAGAGTTCTTTTCGACATCAGCACCAAATAATCAGAAAACTGCTTCCCTTGCCTGCCAGGCGAACTAAGTTTATTTCCATGGTGACTGAGGAAATCCTGATTCAATTTGTTTTATTATTTTTTATGCTTAGAACGTTAGTTCGAACTCTTGCTGGAGTGGCTTTATGGACCAGGGTCTTATTGCTAAGCAGAGCTTGTTGTATGAATCATGGCTCCACCACCCAATCCGTGAATTCCAGTTTAGCAGAATATTTTTGACCGAGAGTTGAACGTCAGTGCACCGACACGACCGCACCAATGGCTCATCCCAGACCTCATCGGACCGGTTCTAAGATGAGTGTAAGTATGGCAGATGTACGTAAGCAAATGTACTTAAGCTAATTTACGTTTGCGCAAAAGTACGTATGGCAGATGTACGCAAGCGCAGATCCACGAAAGTGCAAAAGTACGTATGGCAGATGTACGAAAGACCAAATGTACGTATGGCAAAAGTACGTAAGCAAATGTACGTAAGCGCTAATGTACGCAAGTGCAAATGTACGTAAGCGCAAATATACGTAAGCGTAAATGTATGTATGCGCAAATGTACGTGAGCGCAAATGTACGTATGCGCAAATATACGTAAGTGAAAAAGTACGTAAGCGCAAATGTACATAAGCGCAAATGCACGTGTGCGCAAATGTACGCAAGCACAAATGTACTCAAACGTAAAAGTATGTAGGAGCAATTGTACGTGTGAGACAATGTACGTACATTTACGCATACGTACCATTCCATTTACGCATTTTTTTGCAATGCACTTATGCGCTTACATTATTCGTGCATACGTACTTTTGCGCTTGGTGCATTTGCGGGCGTACATTTGCGCTTACGTGCATTTGCTTACGTACCTTTGCCATACGTACGTTTGTTCTTCGTACATCTGTCATATGTACATTTGCCATATGTATTTTTGCACATTCGTACATCTGAGCTTACGTACATCCGCCATACGTATTTTCGCGCATACGTACATTTGCTTACGCACATTTGTTTACGTGCATTTCCCATACGTGCATTTGTCCTCACGTACATTTGTTCTAGAATCCACAAAAGTAAGTCAGTAACGCAAAAGTAGGTAAGAGAAAATGTACGTATGGGACAATGCAAGTACATTTACGCATACGTAACTTTGCCCCTACGCACTTTTGCGCTTACGTACTTTTGCGCTTACGTAGTTGGTGCATACGTAATTAGTGCATACGTACATTTTGCGCTTACGTGCATTTGCGCTTACGTACTTTTGCGCTGGGTGCATTTACGCTGACGTACATTTGCGCTTACGTATATTTGCTTACGTACCATTGTCATACGTACATTTGCTCTTACGTATATCTGCCATACGTACATTTCCCATACGTACATTTCCCATACGTACTTTTGCACTTCAGTACATCTGCACTTATGCACATCTATGATACGTACTTCTGCGCATACGTGCATTTGCTTACATACATCTGCCATACATTCAATTGTCCTTGCGTACATTTGTCCTTTAATCTGCAAAAGCATGTCTGCGCAAAGGTACGCATGCACAAATTTACATAAGCGCAAAAGTACGTCAGCGCCAATGTACGTAAGCGCAAACGTACGCAAACTGGAATGTACGTAAGCGCAAATATGCGTAGACGCTAATGTACGTAAGCGCAAATATAGGTAAGTGCAAATGTACGTAGGCGCAACAGTATGCCAGTGCAAATGTAAGTATGCACAAATGCGCGTAAACACAAAAGTACGTAAGCGCAAATGTATGTATGAGCCAATATACGCTAGTGCAAACATACGTACATGGATGTTTACGTGAAATATACGTATGTGCAAATGCACGTGAGCGCAACAGTATGCCAGCGCAAATGTAAGTATGCGCGTACTTCTGCAAATACGTACATTTGCTTACATACATATATGTCGGCATACGTGCAATTGTCCTGGCGTATATTTGTCATATAATCCGCAAAAGCATGTCTGCGCAAAGGTACGCATGCACAAATGTACATAAGCGCAAAAGTACCTCAGCGCCAATGTACGTAAGCGCAAATGTACGCAAGCGGGAATATACGTATGCGCAAATATGCGTGAACGCTAATGTAGTAAGCGCAAAAGTACGTTAGCGCAAATGTATGTATGAGCCAATATACTCTAGTGCAAACATATGTACATGGAAAAGTACGTACGAACAAATGTGCGTCAATGCAAATGTGCGTAAACGAAAATAGGCATGCATAGCGAATATAGCGAATATACACTGCATGCATGCATAGCGAATATACATAATTGTAAAGGTACGCAAGCAAAAAGGTACATAAACACAATAGTACGTCAGAGCAAATGTATGTAAATGCATTTGCTCATACGTTCATTTTCACTTACGTACATTTGCGCATATGCACATTTGCACTTACGTACTTTATCCGTCATATACATTTGCGCTTACGGACCTTTGCGCTTACGGACTTTTTCGCATACGGACTTTTTCGCATACGTACATTTGCCATACGTGCATTTATGCATGCGTACATTTGTCATACATACATCTGTGCTTACGTACAATTGCCATACGTATATCTGCGCTTACGTACATTTGCTTACGTGCATTTGCTTTACGTACCTTTGTCCGGTTACCCATCGGACCAGTTGCCAACCCACCCTCCCAGCCTCGGGCTAAACGCGAGCGGGTGGAGGTACTGGAACCTCGTTTTGTCAGGACAGGGGAGACCAGTACAGGCCAGCGCTCTAAACAACTGAGCTACCAAGACGCAGGGATGCATTTTGAAGCGATTTGTTTACTCAGCACCCTTTAGCACTCAATTGAAAGGATTGACATATGGGGAGAACATCACTACCACCAAAGGCAAGATATGGGTAACAAATCAATTCACTACACTGGAATGTGTTGTGCAGAATGCTGAAAAGAGTGCAAGTGCTTCCTAAATCATGAAGCACTTCAGACATGCAGGACATATGTATCTGGTAAGCCTGAACTCTAACTAAGCTACTGGCAATCATAATGAAAAAAATAAGTTGGAAATAATTATCAGCTGTTTTCTTTTCAGAATGGACAGTCCCACTTTACTCCTGTAGGTGGGAACATATCAAATCTAGTACCAAGCCAAGCAGCATAATGTACCTGTTCTCTTCGAAGCATTCCTATGGCACAGCATGTGCTACGGCAATGTCAGCCATGCATTGAAGTGAAGAAGCACTACATATATTTATCATGTTTCATACTTACAAGGCATACAAGTGTTACACCATACATCATACACCATACAAGAGTGTTAGGATTCATTACTCTAGCTTGAGACCCAGATACAGGTACACTAGATAAAACAATAACTTTGGGATTTACACTACACTAAACCAGATATTTTCAGCATACTTTGCACACTGAAACTTGATGATATAAAATATTTTGAGGTTAGGCCTCGTCTAGAAAATCCGGGCAGCGCCCTTATTAGATGTTACTATTATTTACGGTGAATGCAGGATAAGTTGAAGAAGTATGCATATTTGATGTTTCTCTAACCCACTCATCACGGCTGGATCTGGATCCAATTGGTTTGGCACCATGCTAATGTTAAGTTGTCATTTTCTATATTCATGATTGAAAGTAAAATAAGGTGAAACGTTTTGGCCCACATTGACAAGGAATGCTGTGCTTTTAATACAAATTAGATATATTAGATCTCAAACTTTTCGATCATGGATCATTTTCAAGAGTGACAATATTTTGTACACATCAATTCATGCCAAAATTCATACACTGAAATCACGCTCCGAATTCGAATCGCATCCTCGCATATTTTGTCGCCTGAGCAAGAAATCACCTTCACATCTCGCATGCACTAAGATCAACATACACGGTATGCACATTTCCCAATATCATACATCACACGGATCTCGCAATTTCTGCAATCGCCGCCCCTATCGCTCTCTCGTCCCTTAACCGTCAAATCGCACTACACTGACGCTCGCTCTCCCCCTCTCTCTCTCTCTAACTATATATATATATACATACATATTTCCCTCTCTCTCTCTCTCTCCCTTTTCCTTGATCACCCCTAGTATCCCTGTCTCTGGATCATCTCTCCATATCTGACTACTCTGCTATATGTTTTGTATGAGTGCAAATACCATGTGCCAAGTGCCTACGTGCCTACAAGTGCCTACGTGTGAAATAATAAGTTTATGTGATGTACCATGAGGAGTTCCGGGAATTCATCCCTGTGTCAAAATTTTGAGGTCAGGTCATCTAGGGTCAACGAGTTAGTGGAGGTCAAGTGAGGTTACCTCCAAAAAAGTGCAACCAGCCGTCACGCTTTAACGGATGAAGAGATTTTAATGAAACTTTCAACGTTTGCTTATCTTTAGGGACACAACAAAACGCACCAGAGGATTTTTTCCGTTTTTATTACTTATTAATTTTGCATATTTGCCCATTAGAGTTAAAATCGAAGATTCTGGCTAAAGTAAGCATTTTTATCAGGGAAAGTTGACTTCGAACATCGTTTTTCGGTCCGCTCTACACATTAGAAAAATAAAAATTAAGGAAAACTTTAAAACTCAATGTTGAAATTGTCAAAAAATAAAATTTTGATTTTTGGGTGGCCAAAAATTGTATGGCCCTGGTCAATTTCGTCTTCCTTTTCTGATTCCAAATAATTTTGGGTTTTTCAAATCTCCCCCAAAATGAACTCCCCAGAGCCAAAAACATTATGTATATCGTGAAAATCTAGGCCCCCTAATAACGTCACTTTTTGGGGGAAAAAATAGCCCTACTAGTCGAGCGCTTTCCGTATTCCGTCTCGTTCCATATTCCGTACTCGTCGAGCGCTTACTCTCAACATTTTGATACCGTACGGCAAGCCACGTCGAATAACACCCACATAATGCAAATGGAAGCCATAGCGACGAAACGCGAAAAAAAAAACTAACCTTTCTTTGACCTTGAGGCTTGACCTGACATGTCCCGGGTTGAAATGTTGCTCGAGGGTTGCCCACGGGCTATCTCTTGATGCCAAATATGGGTAGCTTTGAGAGAAAACGAAGAAACGCCCCCACCGAAGAAATGAGCTGGACCATTGACTTTGAAATTAATGTGATTTCTGAATAGTTTGCTAAAGTACCTCACGGCACGTCGAATGACTCCAACTTGATGCAAATTGAAGACACAGCGACGAGGCGCGAGGACTTCGAGCAATTTAATCTATCCTTCGATCTTGTGGTTTGAAATTGACATGTTCCAGTTTTAAATGTTCCTCGAGGTGCACGACGGGCTATTGCTTGATACCAGAGTTGGGTAGGTTGGGGCGACGAAAAAAATACGAGGCGACCAGTAAAATCGGTTTGACCTTTGACCTTTGAAATTAGTTCGATTTGGTAACATTATAATACGGCACAAGCGGTGTCAAATGACACCCACATGATGGAAATTGAACCCATAGCTACCAATCGCGAGGATTTCGAAAAATTTAAACTCTCCTTTGACCTTGAAGTTTGACCTTGATATATCCTGGTTTCAAAATGTGTCTCGATGGTACACCATGGGCTATCGCTTGATGGTGGATATGGGTAGGCTTGGGCGAAAACCCCCGAAAAATATATGAGACGACCGAAGACATGAGCTTGAATTTTGACCCGTCGAGATTATTTCGAATTATCAACTTTCAGATATCGCACAACAAGTGACGTCGAATGACATCCATTTTCTGCAAGTTAAAGACATAGCGACGAAACGCGAGGTCATCGAATAATTCAATCAAACCTCTGACCTTGACATGTCCTGGTTTGAGATGTTACTGGAGTGTTCACCACTGGTTATTGCTTGATAACAGATTTGGATGGGTTTGAGCGAAAACGAAAGAAAATTGAGCGGACCGGATGAACAGCTTGACCTTTGCCCTTGAGAAATAATTCGATTGCTTAGCTTTCTGATACCGCATAGCAAGCCACCAGTGGCGTCGCCACAACATTCTTCCGTGGGGGGGAAGGTTCAAAGGGGGCCTCCATTGTGTTAGGGTCTCCTATTGTTTTTTAGGCTCTTAGTATTGTTCGGGAACGGGAGACATGATTTCACATGGATTGTTTGTTTGTTCTTGGCATGGTGCATCATTTACGCAAAACGCAATAGCAATATTTTTTTTTATGCTGAGAACTGAGCCATACCAGGGTATAAGTAAGTAATATGTGGATAAATACCTAAGTACCAAAACAATCCTATGTCTTAATACTTTCTCGACCAGGAAAATCTTCCCGCTGACCTCTAGATTGCAGCGAGCTGGCGGGGCTGGTGCTAAGCATATCTTAAAGATATCTCATCAACCCAATTTTATGTCCTTCAAGTCTAACTGAACATAGCTAGATTCATCACTACTGTTAGTCATTCCCACCAGCTTGATGTCATAAGCAAGCTTAACACGCGCACTGGAGGGGGGCGGGGGCGAAATCCGCCCACCCCTCCGGTTTTTCGTACATAATTGCAGATTTTACCGGTCGATATACGCGATTTTCGGCGTACCTGCTTAGAAATGACCGGCGCGTCGTTTAAAGCAAGAAAATGGAAACCGGCCTAACATTTTTCAAGTTAGGGGTCGTTAAAGTAAAAAGAAAATTATAGCCCTAGACCACAAAAATCGGCGCTGATGCGCTTCCCGTATATTCGCAAAAGGGAAGTGTTCTTGGCAACACTAGCGACTTGTTTGATGTATATTCATAGCGCTGTATAACCTAGGCAGTTGATGCGCCCCTAAACCCCAATAACAACGATGTATATTGATATCCTATATAGCTTCAAGGTCTTGATAGGTCACCGAGGTCAAGTTAGGTCAAGTTCATGACAGGTTAATGAAACCAAACTTGATCAGCTGGAATGTTGTCATAAATGCACTACTGTTTGTCATTTGTACTGATTGTCATTGCGTTTCCATACTTTATTCATGTACTTCACTCCTTTCTTCACGAAGCCGATTGCGCCGAGCTGCCCGACGGAGCAGTCGGGCGGGCGGCCCGGTCCCGGTAAGTGGAACAGGTAACTGACCTGATAAAGTGCTGCTATATAGGTGACCTGAGGTAAAATGTTGGGTCTAGCATCTGCATTGCATCATTAGTAATGTCCAACACATCACTGATTCACATTTTGGAGCATTTAAACACAATCACAGCGATCCATAACAATTACAAGCCAAGCCACGCAAAATAAGAAAATACTGACAAATGTGACCTCATTTGACCTTGAAGACATTGACCTAAGGTAATGACATTTTCACACAATAGAGTTCACTACCGTACCCATCCACCCTGCGAATTTCGTTTCTCCAGCTTTAATAGGAGCCGAGATCTTATGGGGGGGGGGGGGGGGGAATCCGTCCCCCCTCCAGTGCGCGTAATTTTCAGAGGCCCTGCAGGGCGCGTGTTAAACGATCATTTCTCAGTCCTGTGACGACAATTTCGCGAAGGTGACAACGGAAAGTGGATTGAATTAGTTTTCTGATCGCCATCTTAGGGATTTATTGATTTTTGTAACATTTGGTGCTGGCTGCAAGGTACCTGACACACAAGCTAAAATAATAAATCATCATCGAACAAATTCACAGCAAGAACAAGCATTGAACAACAATGCATACATCACAATGCAACAATGCAACAATGGCAATGCATAAATAATGCAAGGCCTTCAAATTCCACGCCGTCACGCTCGTGGTTTTCGCTGTGCTGTACCATTTTGTAAACGACGTTATTCAGAGGGGTATTGAAGCTGGGAACCTCTAATCATGCAGGCTGTAATCACAGAAAACAAGTTTATAGGAAGAAAACGTATTAAAAAATAATTCCTCCCATTTTATATGGGGCATAGGTTTTGTTTTGTACGCTTGTGAGGGGGAATTTGCCCCTTCAATGTTGGCTTTGCCCCATGGACGTATGTTTTTGAAAAGTATCGGGGGATCAGTGACGTACCTATATTTGCGTCAAGGGGAGGGGACAAACGGATTTGGAGTGGGCTCACCTACCCCCATTAAACAAGTCCTCGGATTTCGACCACTATTTTGTCGAAGGGGACTTTAAAAAAAAAAATATAGCTACTAGTGACTAACTGAATTGTCCTATGGATGGGCCTAATCTACCAATTATCGTTTCTGATTCGTCGGATTTTAACCCTAACTCCCCCACCCTGTTCTAAGGTTTTTTTTGGTGCCCCTATTTAAGTCACCTCACACTGCTGAAATTACACCCATACGAATCACTTTAAAATGTGAAATTTCCCAATTTCAGACATTCCAGTTCATAGCGCCCGGTCGCCACGACGCCCACGTTCGTGACGTGCACACCCACCCATCTTGCGCATTCGGCGCATTTGCCGCACTTCGTGCGATGCTACATTTTATGCTAGGCCTCCTACGTTTTGCTAATTGCTGCCACATGACGGACTTGCGCAATATTTGACGTGATGGAATACTTCGTATGGGCGTTTCCTGGGAAAATTATATTAATTAAATTCGATCAATAGTTATCTACTTCCCACATTTTCTGGTGGTTCTGGTGGTTCTGGAAATGCGGATACACGCTGAACTTTGATGCATCTCATATCTTTGATTAAATATGCTCCCAGATTGGATACCGAACCGAGACCCTTCCTCAGTGTTCTGTTTTGGACCCGTTGCGCCTTTCTTCGTTTACGGATATGTCTCAGCGCTCTAATCCATTTTTGTTAGGGCCCAACACATTTTCGAAGCCCTTGCGCGTTTTGGTGTATTGTTGCTTTTTTGTGCACCGAGGATTTTATATGTCAGGGCGTTTTCGAAGATCCCGATGTGTTTATTTTGTGTCCGGTCTTTTTGTTCTTTTTTGGACCATGTTGCTTTTTGCGGCCCCTGTCTCTTTTTCAGGCCCTTGAGCGGTCGCATGGCCCCTGTGTGTCTTGAAAGGTTCCGGTGTTTTGTGTTTTTTTTTTTACAGCTCCCGGTATGTTTATTTAAGGCTGCAACGCATGTTTCAAGGCCCTGCCCCTTTTTGGGAGACTCTGTGCGCTTTGGAAGGCCAGTTGCATTTGTCGGCCCCCGTTGTGCTCTTAGGGTTCCGCTGTGTTTATTTGGGGCTTCTGACGCACATTTGTGGGGCCCCAGTACGATTTTGGAGCTTTGGTGCGATGTTTCTGGGTGCCAGCGCGACTTATCGCGCCCAAGCGCGTGGTTCCGGGGACCCAACGCCAGTTTTCTGGGCTCAACGCGACTTGTGTGGGTCTTTTCTGATTAAAAAAAGAAGTCCCAATGTCGGTCTGATTTTTATAGCCCCTGGCGGTACTTTTCGAGCCCCTGGTTTTTGTATCCCACCGCGATTTTTCGAGTTCTGGTATGTTTTTCTGGGCCGTACGCGATTTGTGAAGGCATCTGGTGATATGTGCGGTGCTCCAGAGCCATTTTCCTGACCCGAACATTTCGTTTTTGGCATCCGTCCTTATTTTGGAGGTCTCCGGCTTGATTTTTCTTTTCGGATACCGATGTGATTGTTGGGTCACACTGTGCTTATGTGCGGCCCAAGACGCCATTTTTTGGGAGCTCCGAGGTTAACTTTTGATGCCCAGACCAAATTTTTGGGACTACCGATGGGAATTGTGGGTCCCGAGCGCGATATTTTGTGGGACCGGTTCGAGTTTGCGGGGCGGGTTGTACTTAGCTGTGGCTCCAACGTGATTTTGGCGGTTCCTGTTTGCAAATTTTCGGGCCTCGGAGCGAGTTTTCTGGGGCCCGCCGTATTTATTTGGAGGCCCCTGCGCGAATTCTGGTGGGCCGACGCGAATTTTGGTGCGTCCCAGCGCTACTTTTGGGGGCCCCGGCACGATTCTTGGGAGCTTATCCCTCTCGTGAGGGAAGGGGCATTTGCCCCTTTGATATGCCACTGCGGCAACTGAAGGAGTTTTTTCTTCAGCCGATGGTATCTTTCGGAGTAGAAAAGCCCTCAGGGTAATTTTTTCTCTCCAGATCTGTTCTTGATTTTCCGGTGTGGAGGTCGATTTTATCGAGTCTCGGTGTGAATTTTTGGACATCGAGTTCTATTTTTTTTTAAGGTCCCTGTACGATATTTTTGGGTCCCTGTATGATTCTTCGTTCTCCCGGAGCGATTTTTTTGCGGTGCCCTGATACGTTTTTTCCGGGACCCAACGGGTTTGGAGGGGGTTGGGATTTTTACCCGATTTTTGGGGCCGCAGAGTGACATTCCGGTTAAGAATTGATTTTTTGGGGCAGCTGCAACTTTTGGGGACCCGGTGCGACCTTTTGGAACCACGATGCGATTTTCAAGGGCTGTGACCCGACTTAAAAAAAAAAAAAAATGTGATCTTGTGGGCCCCGACGTCATTTGCTGGTCCCTCGCATCCCTAGCGCGAGTTTTACCGCCCTCGAAGCTTTTGGGGTCCAATACGTTTTGGGGGCTTTTGGCGTCATTGTTTGGGTCCCAGAGTGATTTTCCGTGTCCGCATTGTTTTTCGTTGCCCCGGCTTCATTTGTTTTAGTCCCAATGAGACTGTTGGGGCATGGTACGACCTGTCGTGTCCCTAGCGTGATTTGCATGGTTCGGGCGTGACTTTTTGGTACCCCCGGGCTCAGGGTAATTTTCAGGGGCCCCGGCCGGATCTTTTGGAACCAATGTCGTGATTTTCAAGTACCCCGGTACGACTCTTAATATTTCTTAGGGGTTTCTTCTTACAAATTATAGGCTTCCTCTCGCGTCCTAAGGGTCTCGTCTCATTTCCTTGAGCCTCTTTACCGGTTTTGGATGTCTCCTCGTGTGTCCTACCCTCCTCCATATTCAATGGTCCTCCTCTCCCGTCTTGAAGGGCCTCCTATTACATCCTGGGGCCCCTTTAACATGGCATGGGGCTTCCTCTAATGTTCCAGGGGCATTCTCTGCCAAATTAGGGGCCTCCTGCCACGACTCGTGGGCCTCCTGCTTTGGTGCTGGCAAAGCCTTAACCGTCTTGAGGGGATCTTCAATTTTTGAAACCTCACCTCCTTCCATACCTGCTCCCACTCTCATCTTAAGGGCCTCCTCATTTCCTGGGAACTCCTTCCGGTCTTCGGGGCCTCATCCGGTCCTGGAGACCTCGACAAACCTGTCTAGCTTTCATGGGAATCCTGCAGCTCCGAGACAAGCCTTACAATTTCTAGCAAACATCGCCAGCTCTGGGAGCTTTTCCTTAGTTCTTAGGTGACTCTGTTCGTCCCCCAGTGCTCCTCTCAAGCCTCAGGAGCATCACATTCCAGCTCTCACCCTCAGGGGCTTCCACAGTCTTCGACAGCCTTTCGGGTTATCAAGGGCATTCTAGTCCTGGAACTGGCTCTAAGTATTCCTTACAAACATCGCTAGCCCTTAGGGATTCTTTTGAGATCTCAGGGGACTCTGCTTGCCGGAGACCCATTTTCAAGCGCTTGGACTCTGTCCATCAGGCCAGAAGCCCTTCCGTCGGCCTGGGCCCCGCCATCAGCCGAGGGGCCCTTCATATTGGCTTGTGGCCTTCTCCGTCAGCCCGTGGGATTTTCCGAGGATCCGAGGCCCCTCCGTTGATCTAGAAGCCTTTAAAGTTAGCTCAGCCAAGGGCCTTCTCCATCTTCCCGAGGGCCCTCAACAGCCCGGGGCCCTCTCTGTCAGTCCGAGTCCCTTTCGTCGGTATAGGGGCCCTTCACGTTGGTCCAGGAGCCCTTGCGGACCCCTGTACCAACACATTGAGGAACCCTTGCGGGCCCCTCAAGGCGGTCGCCTGCAGGGCCCCTCCGCCCCTCCATTCCCCTTTCGACCCATCTTGACTACGTCACTGCGTCCCACCGGTGGCCCACTCGAGGTCAAATGAGGTCATTGCATGCAGATCACGTTAGTCGAAAGATGAATTCTAGGCTATTTTACGACCTGAGGTCGAATTTATTCACCATGATTAACGGTCGTAGGACCAAAGACGTCATTCGTAAACTCATTCAAGTCTCGTGTTATGCCTGGCTTGAGGCGCGACAGTTCGTCGTGATCTGAATTGTAACCGTGCGCGGTGTAGAGGTACACGTGACGCAGATGGATGAATGTTTCGGGGAAATTGAGTTTTTTTCCTTTAAAAAGTGTGCCAGATGTGGGCATTTTATTCTCCGGATCAGCGAAAGTCAACAATATGAAAATAGCCTCACTGCAATCAGCCTTTTTGGGATGACTTTGGACTTGGACGTTGCGCGAATGTCTCAGCATGTGAATCTTCACCGTACAGTTTTACGGTTCGCATTTTATTTTTATTTTACCTTCCACATGTTTTCTACGGTACGGTTATGGGCTTCTTCATACTTTGATTCATCGCACCTCCTACACTTTAGGGAGAAGGAACTACACAAAATGCAGAATTCCCTGTGCCTCGATCACATTCTAAGTTTTGGTACCCTTTTTCTCTGATGGTTTCTTCCACTTGGTTTGCCATGTTAATAGTTATTTCTCCATATCTACACCATTCGGAGACATCATGAGAACAGCTGTTGGCGGAGCGACCGGAAAACTGGATGGCTAAGTAAAGTATATGCAACGGCAACAGCGTTCGTGCCAAATTACGGGACAATGTTGGGCAAGAGTTTACTTGGCTCAAATCCGTTCCGGGTACATCGTTTTTGTGTAGTGTAGCATATTTCATCCGAGATACCGATACAAATGTCATTTTTGCACTAAAAAGCTAGCTACTGTTGTGCTCCCACGAAGACCCGAAACAGTTCCAGTATGTGAAGTTGCCACCGTAATAAGTATTGACAGTGAAGAAAGTCATCGACTTTGTTTTTATGGAGAGGGAACTTTGCCTTGTTTTCCTCTGTTTTGTTTTTGAAAGAGTAAAATGATTAGCTGGGAAGCCAGATACAAATCTAGCTCCTCTGAAGTCTCACAATTATTGTTCGGCATTATAGTAAATGCTTGTTTTGTCGCTCGAATTTATTTATGCATTGCGTGGCAGTACGGCGAGCGATTTGAAGTACGTTAGGAAAGCCTATGAATAGATAACTTTCTTGCCGGAAATGATTGTCTATGACACTCCTATGCTGCGTATGGCTGTTTGCATGCACTCTACGCTGAACGTTATAAACTGAGCGGTAAACAAGCAAGACCACTTTTTCTGGATTCAATTAAAACAAGGTATCTGTACGTCAAGAGGTTGTCGATCTTGCGTTTCATTTTACCGTAACGATTACCGAATACTAAAATACCTGTATAGCCACAAATCAGCGTCATGTGTTGGTGGCACCACCGTGACCACCTATCGTGTCAGCCAGTGCACAGTTGCACCTCTGGTGGCTCCAGACAGGTACCGAAAATTTATCCTTGGGAGGGCAAGCCGACGAAGCCATAAAAGATAGAAAATCTGTTAGGTAGCTGTCAACCAAAAAGCGCAATCTTGATCTCAAGGAAGAGGAAATTTTCCTCTCTGGTCCTTGGCTATGCCCTGAGTAACTTCACCATAGAGGATGTAGATGTCCGCGGAATGTATTTCTTTTCTCTCTTCTCGCGCAATCGTTAGCCGGCGGAGTCGCAATACTCGGGTTGTTCCCATATTTCCGGAACTTGGAGAGATTCGGGCGTCATATGTGGACTGGAAAAAAATACTTGTGATTTCATGTACATGGTAATTTGTAATTGATTGCATTATTATAGCGGTACAAGGAGCCATTCGGAGAACTGAGCGAGCTGGGGCAAGCGGCGGGAAACAGCCGACCTGCTGTATGCACGGTGTCGGGTATCATACCGTTGTTGGCAGATAACTATCGCAACTGCCCTTCTTGCCAACTCCTGCGAACATAAACGCCTAGTCATTAGGTGGCGCTGCGTGCCATGCGGGCCCAGGAAGTGCCAAAACCTTTTCTGTGAACAAAGATTGCGTACACTGAGCAGGAAATATTGCGATAAAAGATGGTAAGAATCTACATTTAATGAGTAGGTCACATTCTGGGCGCAGAAATCTGGACTTGAAACGTGACAACCGAAACGTTTTCAGATTTGAAAGCCATTGCCGTTGGGGTCACTCGCATGAACTTCTTGGAATGATCACGGCAGTACCTAGACCCGATCATTCGTCGCCACCGTCCGCAATGAACTCTAAAGCGACAGCTCAGGAGAACAGGCGCGCCCTGAAGCCCGCAATGACTACTTAGCTAACTCGGGAGGACAGACGCACCCTGAAGCCCAACTGACTACCTAGCTAACTATGGGAGAACAGGTGCACCCTGAAGCCAAACTGACTACCTAGCTAACTATGGGAGAACAGGCGCGCCCTGAAGCCCGACTGACTACCTAGCTAACTATGGGAGAACAGGTGCACCCTGAAGCCAAACTGACTACCTAGCTAACTATGGGAGAACAGGCGCGCCCTGAAGCCCAACTGACTACCTAGCTAACTATGGGAGAACAGGCGCGCCCTGAAGCCCGACTGACTACCTAGCTAACTATGGGAGAACAGGCGCACCCTGAAGCCCAACTGCTACCTAGCTAACTATGGGAGAACAGGCGCACCCTGAAGCCCAACTGACTACCTAGCTAACTATGGGAGAACAGGCGCGCCCTGAAGCCCGACTGACTACCTAGCTAACTATGGGAGAACAGGCGCACCCTGAAGCCCAACTGCTACCTAGCTAACTATGGGAGAACAGGCGCGCCCTGAAGCCCAACTGACTACCTAGCTAACTATGGGAGAACAGGCGCGCCCTGAAGCCCGACTGACTACCTAGCTAACTATGGGAGAACAGGCACACCCTGAAGCCCAACTGACTACCTAGCTAACTATGGGAGAACAGGCGCGCTCTGAAGCCCGACTGACTACCTAGCTAACTATGGGAGAACAGGCGCACCCTGAAGCCCAACTGCTACCTAGCTAACTATGGGAGAACAGGCGCACCCTGAAGCCCAACTGCTACCTAGCTAACTCGGGGATGACAAGTGCGACGTGCCCGTGTGACGATTTGGTGTGTGCCACCGGCCGTCGTCGTGACGCCTGTCACTGTTCTGCTGCTACTGTCACGTGTGTGTCGCCCCTCGCACGCGGCCGGATCTGCAGGACTCACACGTCCGAGTACCATCGAGTCATCGACGGTAGGGAGGAGCAGCGGGAACGCGAGATTCTTGAGTCTTTCTCTCGGAGTGTGCGGCCAGAGCCGACTGCACCCCAACCGTCACAAAAGGGCGCCACGCAGGCGGCGCATCCGGCCGTCTCTGACAGAAAACGCTCCGGCGCGAGTACAAGCACCCTGTCCAGTTCAAGGTAACACCGCTCACAGCCAGGGCTCGACGCAGGCGTACGCGCCGGTAGAAAGCGCATGAGCTTAAATGTACTTTCCATACATTCATTTTAGACAAAGCGTTTGTTTTTCTTCAGTTCTGTACGGATGTACATTGAGTGGTCAAACTGCTGGCATCTTAATCGAGAGATATGATGCAGGTGTTTTCTGTCCTGATCATAGCATGCGGGAGCATGTTTGTTTTTATTGACCACATCTCGCACAATGCACATTGTATATGACATGGTTCTACGACTTCTATTGGACGACGTTGGGATTTATATTTTTGCCCACAAATATGAAAATTTAATTCACAGCCCGACCAACGCTACTCTACGGTGGCGAAAGGGGGACGAATTGTCGCGAAACTCGTATATGTATTTTAACGATAACCATGTAAGCTGTGTTTCAGAATGACAAACTATACTTCTACAATAGACCTCACGCTGATATATTTTTAACATGGACAAGCTGTAGGTACTTTAAATCAACCGTCACATGCAATATTGCTTAGGTCATCCGTTCCAAACTGGGTGTACAACTCGTGCAGCGAGCTGTGAGTACTTATCAGGGGTGCGTGGGTACCCGGGGAGATTTTAAGGTATTTTGTCGAATTTATGTTATGGGCCCTCGTTTGGGGAGCATATGAACGTATAACTCTCACGTATTTTCTGATGAGAGTACATTAAGTCTAGCTGCGTACTTTATATGGGTATGCCCAAGAAAAGCTTTACTAAGAAATTTGAGGGAAGGGAAAAGTAGGCTGGACATAGCCATTAGATAAGGAATTTGAAACTGTAACGGTAAGATAATGATTTTAGACGGGGAATTGCCCTCACTTCTCTCCCGTGAAATATGTCCCTGGGTATGGCCCGACCTGGCCTCTCGACTCTCCTCACATCCCACTATCCCCGTGGGGACGAGTAGTCTAGGGGTAAGTTGCTCGTCTCACAATCGAAAGATTGTGGATTCGAGTCTCACCTGTCGCTACTCTTTGCCCGCGGCCAATCGGCGTGAGAGATTGGCGACGCTATATGACGCCATATGACGCATATTCATATAGCGACGGAATGTGAATCAACGGTCGATGTGTCGTAAAAACCAATAGCCAACCAACCAGCCAACCACTATCCCCGTCCGGTGTGTCGTGCGCAGGAATGAACCCGCGACAAAATACTTCGAGTAGCTGACTCCAACAGGTCTACACTCGATTTAATCTAGTGATTCCGGAGGCTTAACATTCGGAATTGACATTATGCGGAGGAATAGATAAGGATGGGAGGAGGGACGGGGACCAGATTCCATCGAAATATATGTAAAGTAGCACCGCTGGTTTAGCGATTGCGCCATAAGCAGTTCGTTTGGGAACTTGACATCGACGAGTGCAGCGCCTCTGATGGCGATGAAAGCTGATGAAGGTGGCTCTGGCAGTGATGGCGAGAAATCGAACCTCTCCATCTCGTGGAACAATTAGACGAAGAGTCTTTGTTTGCTTACGAATAATTTAATGTCATCATTGTTGGGCAATATCTTGTCTTTCCCGCTTCATTCTAGTTTCAGTTGCCATTTGATGCTGATGGCTGACTTTCGACGATATTTATTCGGGTGTTAAATGAAATTCCCTCCGCATTGTTTTTACATCATCGAATTAGCGATAGTGGCAAACTGGACGCTGACAAAATGCGGAACACCTATGAGCATAGGTTTAAATACTACCTAAGCCGAAAATACACTGTTATCATGAAAATTGGAGACGCACCCGAGCACTTGGGAATTACCTTACATAGACCAAAATAGGAATGACAAATTCAAGGGGAACGACGATTATCGAATGCATTGGGCCAAATTACAAAATGGCATAAGAGTGTGCCATTGAGCGTCCCTCTGCCTATAATTAGTAGTTCAAGACAATTTGCGAAGTTATTGAAAGTTGGATGCCGTGCATATTCAAACCGGACTTCGACGCTGGACAATAATTTTCCTGGAAACGCTGCCACTTTCTGCGGAAAATGCAAATATATAAAGCTAGGAAAGCAGGCAAGTAATCGCTGAATGTTGTATTTTATACATGATGTTGATGTTTCGGTTAACTTAGTAGGGAGCTGCAATATAATAGTGGTTGTGTTCCACATTTTGAGGACAGAAATACTAGCAATTATTAGCCCTCATTGATCAAGAGGATGTCGCGACACAATTCTGTGGTGTCCACCAGAAAACAGTGTCCTGACTGATGCACTTCGGCTTTTTACATTTAATTGCTGGCTTTTCAAATATCATCGCTCAATATTAGGTGACAAGGATTGCTCGGCCTGGTTATTCAGGCTTCAAATCATGGAGTAGTTATCACGTCACCTGTTGACCAAATGTCACCTGTCGAACCACAACTAGATATCTTCTACTGCATAGTGAGTGGTACATACATCCGTACCACGAACAGTGAAACGGCTATTTTGTCGGGATCATTAAGTAAGATACGTTGACTTACAGGAATGTTTATAAGACTTACAAGAATGTAAACATGTGTGTGCTTGCGAACTGTTGTCTACCGCCAGACATGCCACTTCAAAAGCACAAACCTCCAGGTAGTGTTCTTTCACGGACGTTGGGCGTGCACGATGTGCCATACCCCGAACTCCGAACTGCGAGCTTCACTAACTAGCCGGATGCCATCACCGGTGTTGTCACCACTGGCGGCTGTGGCGACCGACTCCCTACTCAAGTCTTACCCAGTTCGTTAACGTTTCTCCTTCAACATGAAGAGCTGCTTGCAAGAAGGCTTGTCCCAGGCAATGAAAGCTCGTGCCGGCGCCTTAGTTCTACGCTGTGGTACGCCTGTCCGGCCACCCTTTCGGCCGTGGGTAGATGATTAAGTACTATTTTGTTGACGAGAGACACTGATCACACGAGAAGTGCAAACTGGGTGGATGTGCCACACGGCCACATCGGAACCCACGCGGAAACTGAAGCATATTTCAGTATCGGTGACAGGCAACTAACACCATGTAAAGCCAACGGAGACTGCAACGCGAAACCCATGGCGTAATCCTAAAGCTGTCGCTGCGTCCTGCCAGATTGCGCAAAAAACATCATACAAATAGAGGTCTTCACTCGTCGATAAAAACATTGCAGCCTTTTCGAAAATTCGTGTTTTTGAGACCCCAAGTAGCATATGCAAGTCCAGAATGTCTTCGGCCGCTAATGCTGGCGCTACGGATTGCGCCGCAAGGTGCACATTGGGAGAAAGCTGATGTCGCCGAGTATGTAAGATGATGTAAATTGAGGGAAGTCGTTGCAGCCATGGCAGGTGAGATTTCAAACACATGCCATGCTACATTGTCTACCCATGCTTATGTATATGTTTCGTTATGCAGTTCAGTGTGCTTCAGCACCTTGATAAATAATCGAGTAATAATGTTGCGGAGAGCTGTACTAAGCATTGTTCAGTTCAAGACGATTAAAAAAGTAACCAAATGTTCGTATCAATTAAAATAGAATCACAAGTCGGTCTAATACATTTCGGGCATGGCCCTGTTATATATTAGGCGGATTTGTGATTCTATTTTACTTAATGAGCATTTGGTTACTTTTTATAATCGTCTTTAAATCATCGAGCACATGATCATCGGTTCTCAATACACCAATAAGCAGGTCGTGCAGTGTTAAGTCGTATTCCTCCAGAAGGCTCCTGCTGTTGCATGCTTTATTAAGTAATCCGCGGTGTGCCATGATTGCCTGTATTGTTAGTGCGTATTTTACTCAATGCATGAGCAATAGCATGGGTTTGAAGAGGAATAGTAGATGTTCTGCATGCTGAACATTACTGGCGGAATATGGTGTATGTGAGAGGGGTGCGTATCAGACGCGTGACTTTGTGAGTACGGACTCGCATTCGTTTGCTGATTGGTTGGCGTGTCGGTGTTCTTGTTTAGTGTTAGATCCGTTCAAGCTAAAGCTGAAGCTGAAGTTGGAAGTTGAAGCTGTGCGGTGTCACATTGGATCGGTTCAGTGTTTATGTAGCGTGCTGTGTCTATGGCTGGGAAGCAGTTTTAGCTGGTGTCTGATGGCGAACGCGTCATCTTGCAGCTGCCGGAAACTCAGGGGGCCGATGGTCGTCGTTTGTTTTTGTGAATGTGTGCTGTGAGGTGACGTGAGGTGAGTGGTTATTTCCGTGGTTGCTTGGTGACGGTGTGTAGTAGCCTGTGTCGTGTAGTTATTCTGCTTTTCAGGAAGCTCAGATGATTTTCACGGGCAGTGTGATTTCGGTACTGTTTTGGCTGTTTTGACAAGTATTTACGTTTGGTGTTCGTGGCACCTTTGATAGCTATGGTCAGAAGTGTATGTAGGTTTGTTAGTGGTTTGCAATGGAAGTGCATCCATGGACCTGTTTTCGTCTCCTTGGCATTTGTTTCTTTTTTTTAATCACTACAAAACTAGCCAATCACTACAAAACTAGCCAATCACTACAAATCTAGCCAATCACTACAAAACACTAGCCAATCACTACAAAACTAGCAAATCACTACAAAACTAGCCAATCACTACAAAACTAGCCTGGTGTTCTGTTCGTGCGCAGTTAAACGGATCGAGTGATTCCTCTCATGTGCTGATGTGTGGTAATGTGGACCGCGATGGTATGTACCAATATGTGCTGACGTATGCTCTCGTGTATGCTGCAGTGTGCCGTGACGTACGCTGGTCTGTGAGCACTGGCGGCGGATCTCTGGTGTGGCCTGGGTGGTATGGTACGTCGATGTGCGGTGACGTACAGTGGTCTATGTACGCTGACGGCGGATCCCTGTTGCAGCCCTGGTGGTATGCGGTATGTCGATGTGCAGTGACGTACGCTTGTCTATATATGCTGACGGCGGATCCCTGTTGCAGCCCGGGCGGTATGCGGTATGTCGATGAGCGGTGACGTGCGCTGTTGTGTACGATCGACGCCGCAAATAGCTTGGCATTCGGGCCGGGTGGAGTGTCTAAGTACTTTCGTAGATTCGTGAATTACTTGGTGAAACAAGGTCATGGTCCATCTGTGCTCTCGGAACTGATTTTACTGAGCAAATGCAAGTCACGAATTGGTTACATATACTCTGGTGCACCCGAGTGTATCCAGACAACATAAAAATGTCCAGCACTTAAACTTGAACAATTAAAGGGATGCATGCATAACGCACAGTGGGTGGGCGGATCCTGATCCGCCCATAGAATATCAAACAGTAAGAAGGCTACAGGCACGAGGCGTTCAGTATAGGTGGCGATAACGGCAGGGCCACGTCTAACAATATCTGACTGGGGATGGGGGAGTGCTGTGATTGAATTCAATGGGATCACGTCCTGGCCTTTCGAGCTCTCCTTCCCCCATAGTAATGGTTAAGCAAAGGGAAATGTGTCTTCACCGGTGAGGGGAGGGCGCACGAACCCAAGGTTAGCGGCAATGTTTTTCAAAAGTTAAATGACATGTTAAAGGAGGTCCTGTATGACTAAAACTCCTAGACTGGGTCGCCAAAGTGGCTTTAAAAGTGGTGTAACTTATGAATGAGTGCTTCAGCATGACGCTACGGTCACGACCTGGCAGAATTTGACATCTTTCGACAGCAAATGGTTTCCGAACGATATGCGGTACTTGACGTCATCAGCCCTGGTCTGCATCTACAGTGCGCTAAGATTTATGTTGGTTGCTTCATCTAGTGAATTACCTTTTGCACACATAGATCCTAAAATGAAATTTAGCACTTCCTTCATATATATTGTCATCATAAGATGCACATCTTGTTTGCTATTTTTATTTGCACTATTCGCACGCACACACACGCGTACACACCTACACCACCACACATATATGCACACACACGTCATATATATATATATATATATCTATATATACCAATATATATATCAAGATACACCCGTGCACGCAGACTCTTACACACACACTATAATCCCATCACAAAACAGTTGTGCATTGAACTGCTCAGTAGTGTGTATGTCCCCCAGCAGCGCTGACAAACTCTTCCATGCGACTGTGTACAGAGGCAGCCAACCGCCGAAAATATCCAGTGCGGACTCGGGAGTTCTTCCCACTTCCTCGCCACCTCTTGCCACAACTGCTCCGCTCCTAGCTGACGAACAGGAAAGCACGGGTCCTCCTCTAGCTCTCTCACCATGATGATCCAAAAGTTTTCGATTGGGTTCAGATCTGGTGACTTGGCTGGTGACTCAATGGCACGAATATGTGGACCGCATGCCGTTCTTAATTTGTTTATGCAAAAGAAATACCGGAATGAATTTTTTATCGTGGTTACGCAGTAAGTACTGTTGCTTGTTCCACTACATCATCGCATGGTGTGCACCTTATTACACATGCCGAAGACTATATACACAATGCGATGCATCATGTTTCTCCACAAGAGATCCCACAGCTGTCCATTAGGTGCATTAATACTGTAAAATGCAACTGAATTCACAGACATGCACCTGCATATGCATAAAATATACATATTATATATACGAGTATATATATATATGGCAATGAGAGAGACAGACAGACAGACAGACAGACAGACAGACAGACAGACAGACAGACAGACAGACAGACAGACAGACAGACAGACAGACAGACAGACAGACAGACAGACAGACAGACAGACAGACAGACAGACAGACAGACAGACAGACAGACAGACAGACAGACAGACAGACAGACAGACAGACAGACAGACAGACAGACAGACAGACAGACAGACAGACAGACAGACAGACAGACGGACGGACGGACGGACGGACGGACGGACGGACGGACGGACGGACGGACGGACGGACGGACGGACGGACGGACGGACGGACGGACGGACGGACGGACGGACGGACGGACGGACGGACGGACGGACGGACGGACGGACGGACGGACGGACGGACGGACGGACGGACGGACGGACGGACGGACGGACGGACGGACGGACGGACGGACGGACGGACGGACGGACGGACGGACGGACGGACGGACGGACGGACGGACGGACGGACGGACGGAGACAGAGAGAATGTCCCGTGCCGAAAACCAGTTGGGTCAGTTTTTCCCCTGCCTAAAATCATAATCGCACCAAAACATTACTTCATTTTCAAATGTATGCACTGTGTCTATACTTGGGCATCACTAATTACTTCCCGAGAAATAAGAATGACAAATGTGACCAAGTACCTGCACACACCTTCTGAGGCAGGCAGACTAAACACTTCTCCAGTTCTGCACTCACATTCCTCAGATCTGTTGGATCCTCAAATGATAACCATATTCAAATTGCATCACCACATCTATAATTTGTTTTTAGTAGCACTGTTACAAGACATGCATGCATTATCTGCCTATACATTTAACGTACCGTCACCATCGCATGGTCCTGGTCTGCCGCTGTCACGCGCTTCCAGCCGCGCATTCCTGTTCTCGGGCGTAAGCCATATATTCTCCTTGATATCGTCTCCACCACAGCCTTACTGTTTCTCTGGATACAGCTAACTCTCGCGCCACCGCACGCAGGGAATACACTTGTTCTATCCAACCCCGTCTCGGGGGGGGGGGCTTTTCACGCCCCCCCCCCCCTGATATTTTCCGCGGATAGCGAAAAACGACGCGGGATAGCGCGCCGACATTTTGTACACGATTTCCCTCATCAATTTGGCATGTGTGGAAATTTTGAAGTCAAGTCATCCACGGTCAACGAGTTTTTCAAGGTCAACCTCCAAAAATCAACCTGTCGTCACGCTTTAACGGATGAAGATATTCGAACAAAATTTTCAGCGTTTGCTTATCTTTAGGGATGCAATGAAACGCACCAGGGAAATTTTTGATGTCTCGGTTTCTTAAAACAACGTTTTGCCATCTGCCCTACCCATGCGGAAAATAAACATTGAAGATAATTGAAAACTCAAGATTTTGAAGATGTAAAAATTCGAATATTTAATTTTTGGGTAGGCAAGAGGCAATGGTCGATTTCGCCTTCCTTTTCAGCTTCCAAATATTTTTTTTTAAATCTTCCCAAAACATGAACTCTCCAGAACCAAAAACATGATGCCAGTCGTGATCAGTGACGTCACTTTTGGGGGGATACAATTTTGGAGTGTTTTCGGACCCTACTCGTCGAGCGTTTTCCGATGACACTACTTTCGTTTGCGTGAAACGATTAGTTTTGAAATTAGAGGGGGTGGGGTAAAAGGACCCCCCCCCCCCACCGATACGGGGTGTGAGGTATGTTTGCTTGATGGTATTGTGCTTGTGAGGTAGTTTGTTTGATAGCCCGCCCCGGGCTATCAAGCAAACTAATTTCCCTTTTTGATATTCGGAGCGCATGATTGCTACAGAACGACACAGGCACACTGACCAGCTGTAAAATTCCGACCTGCGACGATAGCTTATTGCGAACCCATCCCTACCCCTCCGCCAATATATCAATCCCGTAAAAAGCATCTCAACCACCTCATGTTTTACAACTAAGTTCCATGTTCCATTTTAAATATCCTCTACGATTTGTGTACGAATTGTGTGCTAATTGTTCCGCTCAGACGACTAAAAGTGCAACTTACAGCCTTCCACTACTTCGCGTCTGCCACAACCCAACCAGATCATGGCAACCCAGGCATTCCATCCGACCCAAACAACGGCCCAGTTATTCTGCTGGCTGGTCGTGTATAGCTTGAGGCTGAGTATGGAGAAAACGTGACGGGTTTTGGAACAAACGTGCGTAATGCAATTGACCACTGGTGTTACGCATATAGACGGTCGCACCTCACATATGGTCCAAAGTTGCTTGCTCCACGATCAACGTCACCTCAACACCAGATCAACGTCACCTCAACATCAACACCAGAGCACATGTCATCACCTTAAAACGGAACGTAGCCGCTTCTTTGGAACCCCATCGCCCACCCTGGTGGAACTACTAGGCGACGGTTCACACTATGTCGCTAAACTTTTCCTATTCCTTTCTGCGGTGGATTTAACGTGGCTTACTCACTCCAACAAAGATAGCATACGGACACCAAACATTTTATGACATCGCAAAATAACGTCAACATGAAATGCGTTAGCATATTGTGACCTCCAGTCCTCTCATTCACCTGACGCCGATACGTTCACACCTGGCTCGACTGACGAATTTATGGGCGCTGTATAACCTATGCAGTTGATGCGCACCTAAACCCCAATACCAACATCAAGACGATCAACGTCAGCTAACCAACCAAAGCCTCACCGAGTGAAATATTGCCTGGAAGGTAGTCATACATAGATGTGATGCGATACAGTACATGCATGCAGGGAAGACATGGGAACAGGGCCTCCTCGAAGTAATTTTCACAAGGTGGGATTTCTTCCTCATACCTAATGAGCCAAATATGGCGCTATGCACAATAGCAGACGTGAACGTAAGGCGGTGACGAATAAGCATCGTGTTCGGAACTAAGAAAGAGTTTGCCATGCAAGAGTGTTATTTCTTCTGTCTCATTTGTCCTCCATGAACTTATGTGACGAGTATCCAAGGACAACGTAAAATTTTAAGCAAAACATAACCTAATATTTAAATTATCTACTCGTATTTCGAATAATGTAACTCCCATGGATACTCAAAAAGTATCCGATAGTTAACGGTGGGGGCCCGGTAGCTCAGTTGGTAGAGCGTCGGACTCCTGATCGTAAGAATTGTGGGTACGAATCTCACAACCGACGGCATTTACCGAGTCCACCCTCGACCAATCGGCGTGAGAGGTTGGCGACGCTATATAACCTAGCGGTTGAATGCGTCGGAAAAGAACCCAAGGTTCGATAGTTACGGTAAATCCGTTCGGGCTGCGTCATCCTTCGCAACTAACACGGCTTTTAGTCCCTTGTTTATGGTCGCACCGTTTCCGACGAAGACATCAACATTACCTGCTGCATAACATGTTTATTGAAATATTTTGCAACATCTATTCACCGTGTGAGCACGGCAAACGGACCATCAGCCAGCCACTAGCCACAATGCATCGCTGGCGCAAAATATGTAGGCGTCTCCCTCGATAGTCTGAGTCTTTCTCTCGCTCGCATGTGTCCACAACCTTCACTCGTCAACGGGAAATCCTCACTAACGGTACATCGGTTCAAAAACAATGGTTATACACATCGCGTAAGGTGGGACGAACAAATAGTGCAAGAAACAGCCAGTTGCGTAGCCAAGTGTGGGGGGGGGGCACGAGGGCCCCTCAAAACGTCGGTACAGCGGGTCGAAGAGGGAGCTGCCGGGAAGGGCTCCGGGCCGATGGAAATGACCCCAGTCAACGGAGAGTACCCTCGGGAAGATGTTAAGGGCCCTGGACTGGGCCAACGTGAAGGGCTTCCAGGTCGACGGGCGGGGCTCCGGATCGTTGGAAGGGCTCAAGGCTGTCGGACAGGGCACAGAGCCAATCTAAAGGACCCCTGAGCTGACGGCGGAGCCGAAGCCGAATAAAGGGCCCCTGATCTGATGAAAGGGCCAAAACTTTTGAAAATGGGGCCCAGACCTGTCGGAAAAGGCTCTAGGTCGTCGAAGAGGCCCCTGAGACGATGGAGGGATCCTAGTTGCCGGAGAAGACCTCGGACGATCAGAAAGGGTCACTGGGTGAACGAATGGGGCTCAAGTCGTACAAGAACCCTAGCCTGATGGAGAGGCCAAAACCGTTGAAAGAGGGCGTCCGATAGAGAAGGTTCTGGATCGCTACGGAAAACCCCTGCGCCGAATAAGAGGAACCCCAACCGCTGGAGGACCGTGGATCGTTACAGAGGGCCCAGAGCCGGCATGAAGGGCCTCTGGACCGATGGAGGGGTCCGAAGACACACAGGGTCCCTTGTGCGATCGAGAAGGTCCAAGCTGTTGAAAGAGTCTGGCCGTACGTAGAGTTTCTTGAGCCGTGAAAGACGGTCCCTGAGGCCGACGGAGGGTCCCGGGTCGGACGTGCAGTGCCATTGGATCGGCTTTGCTTACGCTAATGGAGAGGGGCTCAGAGCTGACAGCGAGCCTCATGTTGATGAAGAGGTGACGGAAACTGGGCAAAAGCGGATGTTCTAAGCCCATGTAGAGGCCCCGGATTGTTAAAAAGCAGTGGCGCATCCAAGGGGTGGAGGGGAAACTGCCCCGTGGTGAGTGCGATATGGTCGTCCAGGCGACCTCCTTCAGGAACCCGCAAGGACCCCTCAAGGCGTAGTGGCGAATATGTGGGTAACCGAGGAAAAAATAAGGCGAATCTAACAGTGTGCGTGGAAAGGGCGCTTGAAGCCTGAAGACGTCAACCTTCAGGGCTGACAAGAGCCGTGAAGACCAGAATGGGTCAGCCCGAGAACTGGAATGCCCATCTCAGCTGGAAAGAGCAGTCTCTGGTGGAATGGGACCCTAACAGCTGAGGAATAAACAGGGCACTGAGGGCCGTGAAGCATAAACATGATTCAAAATCTCCGTGTTACTATGGGTTGATTTAGTACGTTTTTCATTTAAACAGCTATTTAAAAGTATTCAGAGCCAGTCCACCAATGACAACCTACTTGGTTGCCATGGGCAACCATGGAATAAAAATAAGATGCATGACACACATTGTCAGATATATTTAATAAATGTTATTCTTGTGAAATGTTTTTTCATCAAATTTATTGACGTGTTATATATATATATATATATATATATATATATATATATATATATATATATATATATATATATATATATACATATATATCATATATCAATCATGTTAATTCAATATGAACATTGGTCAGAAAACATTATTGATGGTTTGTGTAACCAAGGCAACTAGATAGCTAACAAATCACTGACAACAATGCTTCATTCATTACCATCAGTTGTCCATTCATTATACTCATTCATTTATACAAATCTGTCATGGGTGTGAGAGAAGTTGCAAGACATAAAAGTGATCATCTTCAAGATGATACTAAAGATACGAAAAGGATGTGAGTACCTTTTGCGATCCATGCTATGTTGTCTGATTTTCGCAGATATGTAGGTATACCTATTTGGTATGTAGGTACATATATAGGTACGTAGGTACCTGCCTAGGTACATACATAGGTAGGCAGGCACCTTAGGTAGGCACCAACTTACCATGGGCTATGCCAACAAATTGTTGTATCCAACCATTATCCGTATTATCCATAACGTCAGATGGAAAAGGATTATGCTGGAAGCCAGGCAGCTCGGCTTGCTGAAGGGCCCAAGCACCATGAGGGATTTTACAAGAAGCTTTGTAGACACCATTCTGCATGGTGCAAGAGGTAAGAGCTCCTTTAGTAATTTTGACAAATAAGTATTTAAAGGCTTGCATGCGTTCTACCAATGTTTTTATTCATATTATTGTGAGTTCTAATTCTTGTCAGTATGTGATCTGAAGGCAAATATGCAGGCAAATGCATCCAAATGTATATCCACCTGGGCACCACCTACCTACTTACCTACCTATCTACGTAGCCTGCCGAATAGAAAGGTACCTATGGTGTTTAATAGAATGGTACCTGGGTAGATCCTGCCTACCTACCCAGATAGGAAAGGAGGACCATTCCTCACTCACCACTGAAGATTGTTCAAAACCTCGATTTTACAATCGGCCACAAGATCAAGTCCGAATGCCATATGCTTACAATGGTCATCTATCAATTAACCCCGTCTTTCCGGTCATATCCTCGGGGACGAGTGGTCTAGGGGTAAGATGCTCGTCTCACAATCGAAAGGTTGTGGGTTCGAGTCGCACCTGTCGCTACTCTTCGCCCGCGACCAATCGGCGTGAGAGATTGGCGACGCTACATGACTCAACGGTCGACGTGTCGTAAAACCAATAACCAACCAACCAACCGGTCATATCCCCACACCCCGTCTCGGGGAGTTGATACAACTAAGTGTATACTGTGATACAACTAAGTGTATATGAACTAAGTTGATACAACTAAGATACAACTCTATTCTCCAAACTAAGTGTCGCACGAAAACGAAAGAGGTGTCATCAGAAAACGCTCGACGAGTTCGGCAAGACACCACCCACAAAATTATATCCCCCTAAAAGTGACGTCACTAGGGGGCCCAGCTTTTCACGACTTACATCATGTTTTTGTCTCTGGGAGTTCATTTTGGGTGAGATTTAAGACAAAAATATATTTGGAATCAGAAAAAGAAGGCGAAATCGACCATGGCCATACAATTTTTGCCCACCCAAAAATCAAAATTTTATTGTTTTTTTACTTTCAAAATTTTGGGTTTTCAATTTTCTTTCAATTTTTATTTTTCTAATGGGTAGAGGCGGACCGAAAAACGTTGTTCGAAGTCAACTTGCTCTCATAAAAAAGGCTTACTTTAGCCAGAATCTTCGATTTTAGCTCTAATGGGCAAATTGCAAAACTTATAGGTAATCAAAAACGGACAAAAATATATTAAAAAAAATTCCTCTGGTGCGTTTGTTTCGTCCCTAAAGTTAAGCAAACGCTGAAAGTTTCACTAAAATATCCTTATCCGTTAAAGCGTGATGACTGGTTGAACTTTTCTGGAGGTGACCTCACTTGACCTTGACTAACTCGTTGACCCTAGATGACCTGACCTCAAAATTGTGACACAACATGCCAAATTGATGTAGGAAAAGGTATGCCAAATTTCGGCGCGCTGTCGCGCGCCGTTCTTGCACAATCCGCCGGAAGCCTTAGCGGGTCGCCGATGAACCCTCCCCCCGAGACGGCGCGGGTTAATACCTACGCAAACGCAACAAAACAATTATGACCCTAGAAACGCCACACAATTCGACCACGAAACCGA
The DNA here is from genome assembly GCA_034440615.1 of Ashinkailepas kermadecensis. Lineage (NCBI taxonomy): Eukaryota > Metazoa > Arthropoda > Thecostraca > Neolepadidae > Ashinkailepas > Ashinkailepas kermadecensis. The sequence continues at coordinate 686,817 of JAOTOM010005032.1, forward strand.
CGAACATATGTGACGCGCTACCAGCTGCGAACTAGTGACTATCGTCAAATATCGCTAGTTTTGGCGCCATTTGTCACCCGCCATTGAAAATTACTGGCGCCATTTGTCACCCGCCAAGATATATTACTGTATATATCCATTGACCTCTATATATAACTAGACGCCCGACTCACCGCCCGCTGCACCCTCCACGCCCTATTCCGGCCGGTCCCGGCTGGAGCAGCGGTATATGGGCAAAAGATCGAGCGCGCCGCCGGCTCCCATACATTTTGGCCCTGGAATGAAATGTTGTAAATGAAAAGTTGTGGATATATTTTAATAAAAAGTAGTGCAAAATGATGCTGGGTTCATAATGAGCAGATAGAAACAGTGAAACCTCGTAAAATATTGTAATTGTGCTTTTGTAGTCTAACTTCTATCATCGTTTTGCGAACTGTGTGCGGTATTCGGCATGTGTACCCCATGAAATTAAGATCCGGATACCCGATAAACACTTGCGAAGTGACGCTGGGGATGTTTGTAGTACTCTAAGCTACTAATCAGGGCGAATCCAGGAATTGTCTGGGGGAGCCATTTCTTAGAAGGTGCACCATGCAAAAATGCATTTCTTAGGAGGTGCACCATGCCTTCGGCCGAAAATCCGTTTAGCGGGGGAGAGGGTGTGCACTTGAGCACACTGGAGGGATGCTTCTAGCTGAACATATGAGGGGAGCACTCGAGCCATCCCGGAGAGGCGCCGGTTCCAAAATGCATGGGGACATGTCCATGAATCCGCCGACCATCCCAGAATCCGCACGACCATCCTGCAGGGCACGGGTTGACGCTCAGGCGGGTGTTGCTTTATATACTTTCGAGGGGGTAAGTGGCCCATCAATGTTGACTTTGCCCCCCCCCCTTCCACGCCAATAATTTCAAGCTTTAACATGGTACCCGATGGAGTGTGATCCCACAATCAATTTGGACCTGCCCATTGCCTTCATGTATTTTTCCCCCACCCGAATAATTTTCAGAAATCAACATCCTGGCGCTCAGGATTTCCTCTTTAATTATAGTTCTTTCTATCAGCCCGGGACCTCTTCCAAGGGCGTAGCCAAGAGGGCAGGCGCAGATACAAGATTTTTCATGGAAGGGGCATGTCTGTAGCCACTGGATGAGCCCCCAGGGGTGCATTCAGCTGAAAATTTCGAGAGGGGCGCACTCGAGGGTATTGTAAGGGAGACTTCCGTTGAAAATTCAAGGGGGTGCACTCAATGATGCTAAGGGGCACATTTTCATCTGTATGGGCGCCTTTAGCTGAAAAATTAGAAAGGGTTGCACTCTAGCCTCATTGTAGTACCACTTTTCTTGGTAAGATGGGCGCCACCTTGGCATGAGCGGACACATGTCCCCTGTGCCCTCTGTATCTGTCTCTGCAAGGAGATGAACGGCAGGGGCGCGGCAGGTCGGTGTACAGGCTTAATGGGTTATGGATGGTGTGGTTTTTGCTTGGTATATGCATATATATATATATATATATATATATATATATATATATATATATATATATAATGTATATATATCAAACACAAGTTTTTGCTTCATATATGACTATATCATTTGAAAATGATAGTCATTTTCGCCACCTAGAACACCCAGCATCACCGCTTTACATTCACAACACACTGCGCAGCGCCTACCAGCGCCGCTGTTTTGCCCATATGCGGCGCCGCCGTCGGGACCGTTTTGAAAAGTCGAGTTATCTGTCAGCCAGGGATTTCGATTTATGAAAAACATTGGGGGGGGGGGGGGGGCCGAAGTGCCAACGCACTAGACCCCCCCCGACAAAAAAAAACTCATCGGATTTAGCCCACTATATTTTCGGATCTCAGAAATTCTGATTTTATATTCGACGATGTGTATGTTTATGTTTATTCAACATCCTCACCAACGGGGAGAATCGTCCAATAACTGGTGAAGCCACATAATTAAAAGAGCAGTGCTCAGTACATGTCAACATAACAACTGAGTAATAGCATGCGACTGCAGTGCCATATAGTGGGCTCGGATCTATCGTCACCGTCACCGTCACCGTCACCGTCACCCTCCTCCTCACTCCACACACCAACAAACACACACCGGTTTAAATAAAAATACTACAGCGATCAGATGCAGGCTAAAACACACCGGCATTGATGGAGCATCAGAGCACAGCAGACCTGAACAGTGATGACGGTGGGTAAAAGTATTTCCTTGGTGCCTGACATTAGAGAGGGGAATTTTTCCCTTTATTACGCCACTGCGGCTGCTCAACGTGTTTTTTTTCCGCAGATTGCACGATTGAGAGTAGAAAGGCCCTTCGGATAATTTTATTTCGGGACCCATTCTGAATTTTCCGGTGCTCTGGTCGATTCGATGGAGCCTCCTTGTGGTTTTTGTGGTGAATTATATTTTATAAGCCCCCTGCAGGCTATTTTTGGAGCCCGGTACGTTTCTTCGGGCTCTCGGTGCGTTTTTTTCGGTGCCTCAACAGGTTTATTTTCCGGCGTCCGGCGACTTCTTATTTTGTGGATCCTTGACGCAATTTTTCCGTCCGCAAGGTGACATTCCGGGTATATATTGGTCCTTGGGAAGCCAGCTGCAACTTGTGGGGCTCCGGCACGACGTTTTGGCCCCAGTGAGATTTTCAAGAGAAGTGGCGTGAATTTTTTTGGTCTAAGTGCGATTTTTTGGGGCCTCGTGGTCACTTGTTTGGATCCCTTGCGGTGGCTACGACACGTTTTTTGGGGCCCAACAAGTTTTGTGGGCTTTTGGAGCCATTGTTGAGATCCCAGATTGATTTTCCGTGTCCGGACTGTTTTTCATCTCCCCGGCTTCATTTGTTGGGTGATCTCAACGAGACTTTTAGAGTCCCGGTGGGACCTGTCAGGCCTCTAGCGTGATTTTCAGGGGCCCAGGTGATAATTCTTAGTACCCCAGTCTCAGCGTGATTTTCAGGAGGCCCCGGCCCGACCGTTTGTGGCCCCCGTCATGACTTTCTTGAATCCCGGCACGACTTTTTTTGCGGCCCCAACGTGATTTTCAGGGGCCCAGGTGCAAACTTTTGAGGCCCCAGCGTCATTATCGGGGGCCCCTGCGCCAATTTTGGGGCCCCCCCATGTCATTTTTATGAGCCCCGGTGCGATTTTTGGTGGACCGAGTGCAATTTTTAGGGAGCATGGCGCATTTTTTTCCTGAGCTCGGCGGATTCTTGGGGGCCCCACAACCTATCAGGAGGGGGAGGCAACTGCCCACAATGCCCCCTCCCCCATTCGGTATGTCACTGTGCCATGCAATGATGCAACATAAGAATCCAGGAATAGTTCATCTGTTTCATCACTCACATGTGATTTCAACTCCCCAGTTATCCAGACAGTTTGAGGAAAGTCAAACATCTGCTACATGGATCAGCAAGGATGGATTGTATGGCAACATGGATACCATGGAATTCAAGTCACAGTAGTTATGCTGCAATACATACCTTCTTCAACAGACTGCTTTGGAGATGGATGGAGCAACACTGTGAAGGACATAACATATGGTTCAAGAGACTTCTGTTTCCATTAACAATACAGGGGATGAAGTAACATTTTCATTGACTTCTATGGTTTTCATTGGCTTCATCGACTTCTATGGTGTCCTGAGTAAGTAGGACAATCGAGATGGTTTTCTGTTACATGCATTGTAGAAGCAATGTTATGATGTAGCTTTTATACCCCAGTGAGAATGGTATGGATTCACTCATAAGTGAATTTGCAAACATACTGATATATCAGTTAACAACAATGCAGGGAGCTATGTGATCAACATGGTCGATGTGCCCTAAAGCCCAAATAACTAAGTAACAATGCAGGGAATCTGTTGCATAACAGTTTGCCCATAAATTAGCCATAATATATGGCATCATGCTTCCCATGCTATTTAGAATAGTGAGCTATATTTTGTGTGCAAACATCAGTACATTAGAAATGTTAACTAAACGTTACACACATCAATTCCTTACAAGTGTCAGCGATACATTTCCTTCATGTGCTTTAAACATGATTCAAGAAAGCACTGTCATCGATTTTAAACTTGCAAAAAGAGTGGGCCGCCTGGTGTTTTGAATGCTATTTGAGTGAATTTGCTGTCTTGTTAGTGAACTGACCACTCATTGAGATATAAGTACTTTAACTTTGCCTGCTTCCATCATGAAACATTTGTCATGTTCCAATACATCAGAAATCATCAGAATAACTTCTTGTCCACATACCGGTGTATGCATTTCTATGAATTTCTCATATTTATTAACACTAATGATGTAGATCTGATTTCCAAATTTATAACAGAGAAAATGTTATCAGCACAGGATTCCATTCCTGAAAATATAGTACTTTCAACATGTTATTGTTCTTTTACATTTCAACATGTTAAGTTGAGTTACATTTTTGATTGTACAAAAATACATTGCTTGAAATTTTTACAACTTGATGTTTTGGCTTTGTTTAAATCCAAAGGGAGGTTAGGCTAGGTTAGGTTAGGTTATGTTGCATTTGTTTTTGTTTAAAAAAAAATATTTTATCCTATGTCACCTAATTCAAAGCCTTTTTTGGTGTTATTTTGCCCCCAGCCTGAAATGTAGGCATTTCTATAGAAAATGAGTGGTGCCATCATCTGCGTCACATTCATAAGCATTGCATTGAAATGATACATTCCACGAATTCATAAAACACCATAAAACACAAATTTACCAAAATGAGCAGTAGCATCATGTTCATCACAGCCCTAAACATTGTATTAAAAATAATTCAAGAAATCAGAAATTACCTTAAGCTGTAAATTTACCAAAAGGTGTGCCAACCCCTGAACGGAAATGCAACACTAGGTGCCCCAATCCTGGGCAGAAAAATGACTGAGAGCAGTGGAATGAAAATATTAATAAAAGTAAACTAAAAACAGCTCTTCTTGAAGACAAACGTGGTAGTTATGTGATATTAACATGGAAACCCTGAGCACAAATCAGAAAAAGGCATGGCGATAGGCAACTAGTCCGGGCATTGATGGCAGCGCCTCTGGTGGCTGTTATTGGTACTATTAACGCATGCTCAAACGTTATGCATTTTGTTGCTTATTTGTGCCATAATTTCAGTGCTTAATGAATGGAGAAATTGCCTTAGATCCGTTATCGTCCATTACAATCCACTGCGAACTTTATTGATACATTAGACACTTTAAGCAGCATATATACGGGCCTGTGCAGTTCGCACAATTGGAACCACCGGTCTCTTTGCCAACCTACGTTAAAACCACGCCGTGACTCATGAAATGTCCACTTCGGATCGTGTTGCCGAGATCCCAGAGGGTAAGTAACAAAAAAAACAGTTTTTAAAAGATTTGACTCGGGTTTTGAGGTTTTAAAATTTTTGACATGCTGTGAAAATAAGTGAAATTTCCAAAGCTACATTGCTTGTGAAAAATTGGTACTTGGTTCGAAATTTGTCCACCCCAGATAAAAATCTGCATTTCATTGGGAACATGTTGGAACAATTTTTTCTTAGCTTAGGAAATAATTAGGCTCTGGATTTTTTTGGTTTAATATCCACCGATTCCCAATATTATGCACTGGCATTGGCGTTTCTGGCACTGTCCTTCGAATGGACTGAGATAAAAGTTCGAAGCATTTAGGTTCTACCAATGAATCGTCATTAGTTTATTACTTACATAATTCAGCCTTGAGGTCACCTCAGGCAATGTCTCAACCCTCCCAGTCTTTCCGGTCTTATCCTCACACCCCGTCTCGAGGGGCGTCGATAGGGACCCCTCGTCTAATCTCCAAACTAAGCATCGCACGAAAACGAAAGAGTTGTCATCGGAAAGCGCTCGACGAGTAGGGCCAGACACCACCCCCAAAAAAAATTCCACAAAAAGTGACGTCACTAGGGGGCCTAGGCTTTCACGACTTACATCATGTTTTTGGCTCTGGGGAGTTCATTTTGGGGGAGATTTGGAAAAACAAAATTATTTGGAATCAGAAAAGGAACCCGAAAACGATGAGGCCCATACGATTTTTGGCTACCCAAAATTCAAAATTATATTTTTTTGAAATTTCACAATTTTGAGTTTTCAAGTGTTCTTTAATTTTCCTTTTCTAATCGGTAGAGCGGACCGAAAAACGTTGTTCGAAGTCAACTTGTCCAATAAAAAATGCTTACTTTAGCCAGAATCTTCGATTTTAACTCGATTGGGCAAATATGCAGAACTAATAAGTAATCAATCACGGACAAATCCTCTAGTGCGTTTTGTTCCGTCCCTAAATATAAGCAAATGCTGAAAGTTTCTTTAACTATCTTTATCCGTTAAAGCGTAACGACTGGTTGAACTTTTTTGGAGGTGACCTCACTTGACCTTGACTAACTCATTGACGTTAGATGACCTGACTTCAAATTTTGGCACGACATTCCAAATTGATATGGGAAAAGGTATGCCAAAATTCGGCGCGCTGCCGCGCGCCGTTCTTTCACTATCCACGGAAGACCTTAGGGGGTCGGTAACGACCCCCCGAGACGGCGCGGGTTAACACAACCACGGTGGGGAGGGCGACCGTCACCCCGGCCGGTCTTTCAGGAATAGCTAATGAACCGAAAAACGCAACGAGTTTAAACTTGGTGTAATATATTCTTCAGTGATTTGAGATGGTGTGTAAGACTTGTTGAATGATTATTTGGGTTGAATGGCGCGACGACCACAGGGTCATTTGGCGCCCAGGTGTGTAAAGCTTACGAACATAGGTCATGTCAGGTCACTTGTTCGGGGTAGGCCAGAGGTCATCACTCGAAATTAATTCACGGTTCCTATCTTTTTAAAGATAAAATTGACCGCCTTGAAACCTGCTGGATTTAGTGTCAGCACGCTGCAAGTTCAATAATTTGGACGTAAATAACTGATATGACTTAATACGGGGGCAATATAATTTGTGTTGCCCTATTTACGATGTCATTGCTTATAACGTAGATTTTTGGGCCGACTTCAATTTGTTTACGGTATGGTCAATTATCTTTCGAACATGACCTGTACGAAGGACTGGTGACTGTCAGATCATGTCAAATATACACTCGATGCACCATTTCTTCAACGATTTGACACATGAAGAATAATGATCTTGGGGGATGCAAAATCGCTATTCTAGGGCGTCATGCATCATTTTGCACGAAGAAAAACAACTTACGCCGTGCATTTCGGTATGTATTGATGTAGCGTCATGCACATATGATTATACATGACACCATAAATGCGACACGATGAAATTGGAAACGCACAACGTGGAAGAAGCATACAAATGCGTCAATAGCGTCACATCAGCTTCGCTGTGATCACCACTGTGATGAGCCCTGTTCCCTGGTCGTGCGCACAGTCACTCCACAACGACCTACGATCCACCAACGATCCACTCCACAAGACACTAGGCTTTGATGGGTGTTCAGCGGTAGGTCTTGCTGCGGGGCCGGCGGCAAATCTTACTGCGGGGCCGACGGCGAGTCTTGCTGCGGGACCGGCGGCGAATCTTCCTGCGGGGCCGACGGCGAGTCTTGCTGCGTGGCTGGCGGCGAAACTTGCTGCGGGGCCGACGGCGAATCTTGCTGCGGGGCCGGCGGCAGCAGTCCTTGCTGCAGGGCAGGCGGCAGCAGGCAGTGCTGTGGGTGCTGCCGGTCTGGCGACAGATCTAGCTGCGGAGCCAGTGGCTGTAGACATTCTTGCGGGACCGGCGGCAGGTGCTGCTGAGAGATCGGTGGCAGGTGCTGCTGCGGAGTCAACAGCAGGTCTAGGTGCGGGTGCTGCGAGACTCGCGGCAGTGGTCCTTGCTGTAAGGCCGATGGCAGGTTCTGCTGCGGGGCCAGCGGTAGGCCTTGCTGACGGGCCGGCTGCAGGTCTTGCTGTAGAGCCGGCTGCAGGTCTTGCTGCAGGTCTTGCTTCGGGTCTTGCCGCGGGACCGGCGGCAGCAGTCTGCTGCGGGGCAGGCCTTGCTGTGAGGCCGTCTGCAGGTCGTGCTGCGGGGCCAGCGGCAGCAGTCCTTGCTGCGGGGCAGACGGCAGCAGGCCGTGCTGTGGGTGCTAACGGACCGGTGACATATCTTGCTGCGGAGCCAGTGGCTGTAAATATTCTTGCGGGACAGGGCGGCAGGTGCTGATGAAAGGTCTGTGGCAGGTGCTGTCTCGGGGCCAGCAGCAAGTCTAGCTGCGGGTGCTGCGAGACCCACAGTAGCAGTCCTTGCTGCAAGGCCGTTGGTAGGTCTTGCAGCGGGGCAGGCGGCAGGTCCTGCCACGAGGCCAACGGCGTGTCTTGCTGCGGGGCCAGCGACAGTAGCTGCGGGGCCAGCGGCAGGTCTTGCTGCGGGGCCGGCAGCAAGCCATGTTGCGGGGCAGGCGGCAGCAGTCCTTGTTGCTGGGTCAGCGGCCGGTTCTGCTGCTGGGGCGGCGACACTCCCTGCAGCTCTCGATAAGGTAAGGCTGCCATCACTGTCTGGTGAAGGCCGCCTTTCTTTTACAGTTATGTGAGCTTTGGAATTGCTAGCTCTTGACAAAAGTTTCACAAAAGTCAGCTTCACTCGCAACGCCTCCAATTGGTTATCATTGAAGGTCAGCTGTCCGTGACATCTGAGGTTCACAAGGCTTGCAGCAACCTTTAGAGCATCAAAGCCAAGCAGAGCAGCAACATTGAATACAAATGTCTTACTCAAAATAAATCACCACGATGAAAAAAAACTTTATACATACACACTTACATGACTGCGAGGCTCGCAGCTGCAGTTCCTGTTACTGCGGCCCGCCAACAGCTTTTGCTCTGGCGCCAGCGTCAGCTCTTGTTGCGAGGCCGGGTGCAATGTTGCTGCGTGGTATGAAGCAACTGTTACTGCCAGGCGGGCAACAGCAATCAAACCACCCCTTGCTGATGGCTTCAGTAGCAGTCCATCTCCCGAAACGCTTCGCCGACACGCCTCCCAAACGCAATCTTCACAACCAGCTCAATCCCATGGTGCCGCTGAACCTGGGCATATGGTCCCTCAGACTCCTTCCTAAAATGGGTATCGGCACGACACTTCCTCACATGCAGTGAGCTGTCCTCTACCACATTCCTATCTCCAGTGGCTCTCACACACCTCTCCTTCATCTTGGGATAATACAGTGTGCTGTATTTCAAGAGGTCCTCAGTAGTCTGCCCCTCACACAGCCTTGGGTCTAAGTTCGGAATCTTAATGCGTAAATGCGTGTGCGTTTCTCTAAAACAGGGTAACGAAGGGCCTTGAAGATCAAAACCTGAAGAGTGAGACCTTCCATAAAACCGAAGTGCGGTCATGGTACTCATCTGAAAAAGTAAAATGTATGAATTAATTAGGATGTCATCAGATAGTTCAGTGCATGTACTAATCAGGCTCACATATAAAGTCAGATAGCTAGTTTATCACAAAAAAAATTGTGATAAAAACAGGGTGAGAAAGTACACATATGATATTAAGTTAAGTTATAACTAAAAAAGTGTCTTATTGAGCAACTTTACCAATGCCCTCAAAAACTGATTGCAAAACAAAGCATTCACATTGGTTTGGAGATGTTCTTTGGCAGTAAAATGTGCACACTAATGTTACCATGTTAAACATTCGCCAATTTAGATTTCGCTATGACGGGCTGGCACGGCATTACTGTATCATGTTACATGTGATGGAAGTTAGAGGATGATCTGGCATGTTATAATCTAGGAGCTGAATTTCAGCTGCAATTCCAGTTCCTTATTGCATTGCTTAAGCAATAGTGATACATGTTATATGTATGTTAACATTCACCAAGATCATGGAAACATGTCTGATAAAGTAAATAGCAAGATACAATAAATAAACTCCCAATTGTTAATGTTATCTAGGTTAATGATGCCTTTTTAGTACAATGTAAGCAACTATATTATTTGTGTTGCTTTAGAAAATCGATCAGACCTTCAGGACTTATATAGCCAGTCAGTAAGCCCATCATTATCATCTACCACATATATAAAACATTCTTACATGAAATCGAATAGCCTTATGACCCATTTCGTAATCAAGTCCTGAGTATTAGATGAGCAGGCATGACTTGGTTGTCTTAACCTACACTTGCTCCCCAGTCTGCAAACTATGCTGCAGAAATATACATGCTGTAGTTGGCCACTGCATGATAATCATCACACCCAACAGAATTGTGCCACCAAAACGTACAAGCCAGGATGTCTACTGGAGCACACAGAAATTGCCTGCTTCCTAAAAGCACCAGTTTTCCCCATAAATGCACTGACTGACATTCACGATCTATAGACAGCATCAAAAGGGCAACAACAGACTCCACAAGGCAACAGTTACCAACCATTTACACACTGACAGGACTTTGCTAAAATTGCCACACCTTGTGGACTTGCTTGCTCCCAGGTAGACACATCAGGGCATACATTATTTTGGTCAATACCATGCACACAGCAAGTGGAATGAGAGCCCAGGCCACCTGTAGGAACTAGGTTTTTACATCCTAGTGTGGAATTTTTAAAATCACCAGAATGTGACAACCCATACTCAAACCAGAGACAAGACGAGAGGAATAGCCTGAGTCACCTATTAGTGTTGGACATTTTGGTACTGGTTGGGCTATCACTGATAAACTATCTTGGCTGTTGACTGATTCCAGGTAGATTGTAAGCAGCATGGCATGACCATTAATGGCATCATTGGTTTCCAAGCACCCCATGGCTGATAGTGCAGCATGTCTTTTAAATACACAATTTACATAGCATGTACAATTTCTGAGAAACAAGCATGCATATACCAATGTTATTCATGGCCTTGACAAACTATTTGTTGGCTACTGTTGCCTGCTCCAAGGAGCACCTAGTAGTGAACAGCACAGATGACCGCATAACACTAGCCCTAAAGAAGCTGATTTATACATTTTATAAGTGATATTCAGAATCTGAAAATAAGGAGAGTTGAATTTCGATTCCAAGGTTTGCAACTCATCGGGGTTTCCAAAAGATTGACTTTTTCAAAAACAAATTATTGCATCGATTAAATCTTTCAACAACTATTTGTGGATACAGATTGTATGATTTTCTTTCTTCAGAAAAGTTCCATTCCATGAACCATATTATTTCTGGCACCTTCATATTTCCCACGCTATGTTGGTATTTTCAGAGAAGCATCCAACATTTCGTGTAAGCTTCACGACAAGATGAAAATTTACCCATAGTCATATTCACATCACATACCACATATGCACTACCAACATTTTGCAGTACTATTGCAACTTAGATCATTCACAATATAAGTTAATGGCATGCTTTGTTTCTGTAGAGCAGTCTAGATTATGCTAGGTTAATTTTCATGCTGGAATTTGAGATTTTGCTCATTAAACATTTCATTTTTCTTTAAAAAGAGGAGGTTAGGCTAGAATATGTTAGATTTCTTTGGAAAATATTCCATTAACATCACTATATACCACTCATCAAAGCCCTTTTTGGTAATATTTAGTTCACCGAGTGAAAAGCAAGCATTTGCAATAAAAACAAGCAGTCACTTCATCTTAATCACATCAATAAACATGGTATTCATGCATTCTTATCTAAATCTGGTTAATAATCTAAAATCCAAATCTACAGTACAGAAACTATTTTACCTTGGCCATTTTAGCCATTAAGAGTGCTCTCTTCATGTGTCCCAAATAAGATTGTTACAAACACAAAATTGGAAATAATTAATTATTTAAATTGTTACATGTACACAGCAGATTTATGGGTGCATGTGCATCAACAAGATAATAGGTACACCACTGATGCCTGACCATGAAAGACATCAATGGTGTGTGAGCAACCAGTGCTGGCAGACAACAGCATGTTTTTTATTGAATGAAACATTTCCAGAACATGGACAGAACTTCAGATTTCAGATGTGGCACACAAACTAGGAAATGATCTGATCTAGCATATTCCTCTTTAAAATTGGGCTGTCTCCATCAATATTTTGACTGGCTCCAATGGTTAATTTTTCCTTAACTGTAATTTTTTCTCAATAATGGTGGGAAATGATCAATTTTGTGGTTTACCCAACCCCCATGGATGCTGCATTATGTCACACTTCAGCTATGGATATTGGCTTGCTTTGCCATGCACCGAACATCATATTCATCATATGATCACATCATATTCATCTATGGGTTATTGATCCTGTCAATCTACATCTATAGATAATTGATTGTTGATAGCTGCACCTACCCATTTTAGATCCAAAAAGGTCTTGAGGAAATCCACAATATGCCAGTGAGGTCAAAAACATCAGACAAACTTTGTCCTGACCCAAAGTGCATGGTTGTCATATCAATATCTCACACACCACTTTAATTTTCCATTCACCAGCTTTCCCATTACAAGTTATACCCACTGACCTTGTCATAAGCATAGTGCTTTTGGAAAGAGGGCTGCATTCAGGTTTATTAAAAGGGCTGCATTTATACATTTATTCACCAATATAATCAACAATATACAATAACATATAACAATATATAACAATTTCCAATGTTCATGTCAATCAACTTGTAATGAACGATATTCACTTTACATTAAACTCAGGAACCACAAAAATGTCGACATTCTCTACAAACTACTTTCTAGCCCAGTCCTTATGAACAAGAACCACGTAAGTTTATAAAATTATGGTATGATTTAAAGAATGGCTTAGGTAGGTAGGTTGGTACCTACGCATCACCGGTAACAACAGCCTGGGTTCGTGGCCTCGCCCTTGCTAATTTTTACTAGCACCCGGGCCGTGGAGGTGATAAACATGCTCGATAGTGTTCCGGACTAAGAGACCAACCAGCACATTTAATTCAAATTCTGCGTTTAAAAAAAATAACTGCTTTATCTCACCTTCATCCAATCTCACTGTCCCCGTTACCGTCGCTGGAAGAACGCCGCATGAACTTGAGTTCACAATTGAAATAAAACTATCAAACATGCAAAAACCAATCCTGGCATCCTTAACCCGCGCACGTCCGGGGGCGGCAGATATCTGCCCCTCCTCCCCCTCCTGCGGTTTTTCCTACTTTGCCGCCATACTAATCGGGTTAGCAAGGCCAAACCTCGCATGGCTGCTCATTGGTCTTTTCCGCATGTCCTCAAAATTGTTTGACCCTGGGTCATCTCAAGTCAGGTCACCAGGTCAGGCGAAGTGACCCAACATCCCTCGGAGTTCTAGGTGGCATCACTCCCACAATAATTGGGCGATTGATTTCAAACTTATATCACGGCATGATCTTATCAGGGACTATAATATGTATATCACGGTTTTTTCGTAGCATTGACCTGAGGTCAGGTCGCGGCGATGGCTTCCCCTTTATAGGCCTATGGTAAAATATACAAATGTTTCCTGGTTACATATTTGCTCTCGGAATGACCTCCAACGGTTATGGCGTGTAGTTGGAAGCTATTCGCAATGCTACCGCTGACATTTTTGCTCAGTGACCTCACCAAGGTCAGCTGAGGTCACCTGAAATCACTAGCACATTTCTGCGCATTATATCGCACTGCATTGAGCTAGAAGGCTGAAATTACCGTCATTGTGCTTGTATCGCCAAGACGTGTCGATTGATACATTACATAACCTCCCTAGTCTACCCCATGACCTTGACCTGAGGTCATAGTTTCGGTGACTCATCTGTTGACCTGACCTTAAATTACACAGCGTATGTCGACAGCACATTTCAAGGGGTGTCGAATAGCATTTGCAGTTTGTTTCTATCTGTTACAGGTTCTGAGATATGTGCCAATATCTGAGGGTCCCACCCGATCTGGTCGAATTTGACCTATGATGATCCAGTGACCTAAATCGTGACCTGAGCGAGAAAATGACCGAAATACTTTCGATAGAGCTTGTCACCAGCTATCCGATATATGTTTTTTTTCGGAAGTCGCAGCAGCTCCCTGTACAGCATAGGAATCGGGCTATATCGAACTGGTTACGTCACGATCAATCAGTCCGAAGCGTTCAAATCATCTAGTGACTGTATCTGATTAAAAAAATATCAAAAATTTAATCCGAGTTCTTGTTCGGGTGGCTTTATGAACCAGGGTCCTATTGCTAAGCATAGGTTGTTGCGTGAACCCTGGCCCAACCACCCGATGCATTAATTCAAGTTCAACGGCAGAATTTTGACCGAAAGTTTAACGTGCCGTCAATGCACCAACACGGCCGCCCGGTAGCTCGTCCCCGGCCTTATCGGGCCAGCTGCCAACTGACCCTCCCAGCCGGGAGCTAAATGCGAGCGCGCGAAGCGACTCGAACTTTGCGTTGCCAGGACAGGGGAGACCAGAGCAGGCCAGCGCTCTAACCAACTGAGCTACCGGGGCGGCTAAATGGCGGAATGGCTAAATGGCGGATTAAATGGCCTTGCTTACAAGGTTCGTTTAGAAAGTCTTGTAAGCTACGGCCTAGTACCTACCTATTGCTTTCTTCAAGAATGGCAATTATAATACAGTGTGCATGCAGCTTCTTGCTGACTTTTTTCTTTCATGGTATCATAAGCTAGCTGATATTACATGTTGATGTGGTTCTTGGTGCAGGTCGAGACTGGGATGCTGCGTGTCAATAATGAATATATGCACATTGTCATTGGGACATAGGTGGTACCTAGGTAAATATCAAGCTTATAGTACGATGGATTGACTGCTGAAGACAAATATAGTTTGCATATCCACAATTTCAATGAAAACTGATTGTTGTTGACTGGACTGGATTGTGTGCAAGTTTGACGATTACTGGAAATTGAGTGGGATGAATCCAGTTCAAGCTCCATATGCATGTGCTTCTGCCATTGGTTATGTGTGCAAGCATCATTATGAGAATGCAATTGTTATCTAGTGGCTTTGCATATTTTTTCAAACAATTTGGTTTCAAATGAATCAGCAGCAGCTAATCTCGACATTTTATGATGTAAGTCGTGCTTGCAAAGTGGAAGGAAATCCAACTCCTTTGGTTTTTTCCCCAAAATGTTCAATTTTGCAGCAAAAGGTGGAGAGTCAATCCACTATCCAATTCAAATCTGTTTCATTTCAGTACAAAATGTGCTGGTTGCCATCAACTAAGTTTTGTAAGTAGCATGGTGTTTTTTCTTCTTTTTTTCCTTTAACTTTCTTCTCAGCATAAAAATAGCATAGGCTATTTGGGGGGGCAAATCAACATTGAGGGGGCCAAGATCAACATTTGTGGGGCCATGGACCCCAAAAAGGATACAAATCGACACCCCTGCTCGGAATAAAAATATTAGAAACAAAAATTAAGCAATATATATTCTGAAAATGTTCTAAGTTGAACAACCGAACCGAACCTAATGTCAGCTGCTTTTGAAGGAAAATTTCGGATTTTATTTAATTTTTAGAAATTTTTTTGCATTTTTTTCCAAGTTAAACTAAACTAGCCTAACCTAGCCAAACCGGTATTATTGTGCTTTAAGGTGGTAACAAGACAATTTTTTACACACATTTGCCTCCATATAGCAAACAAATGGGTTAGGTTTGGTTAAATTAGGTTAGTTTAGGCTTTTCAAATTGGAAAACTTTTCCAAAATTTTCCAAAAATGTTTTCCCCACAAATTGCGAATTATTTGGTAACTTTGCAGTTTAAGGTGTTCTTTTCTCCTTTTGTGAACAATTTTATGCAGAATACCATGTTTATGAAGGTGATTAAGCAAAATAATGCCAAAAAGGGCTTTGAGTTCGGTAACATAGCATAAACATGAATGTTTTTTTTAATGCAACAAAACCTAACCTAACCTAGCCTAACCTATCTTTTGAGAACACAAAATTTTAAAAATAAAAATGTCAATTAATTTCTGTTCTGAAAATTATCAACCTTAAAAAAGAAACCTAACCGAGCCTAACCTAACCTAAGCTGCTTTTGAAGAAGAAAAAATGTTGGGAACATGTTTGTAATTTTTTGGGAAAACTTTTGGGTATTATTGTGCTTTAAGGTGAGAACAATAAAAGTTGTATGGGAACTGTAGGATCAACGCAGTCAATGCGGCCGTAAACCAAAATAACCAACCAACCAACCAAGAAAATTTTAACACACATTTGTCACCATAAGCAAGCAAATGGGTTAGGTGTGGTTAGGGTAGGTTGGTTTAGGTTTTTTAAGTTGGAAAATTTGTCAATTTTTTTTCTTGAAATTAAAATAAAATGAATTTGCACCGAAAATAAGTGGTCCCATCATCTTAGTCACCGTCATGAAAATGGAATTCTGAAGACAAATTCAAACCACAAAAAAAAATCACCTTAAACTGCAAATTTACCAATCATTTTGTATTCAACAGCAACTTATGATAGGTTAGGTTTGGCTGTGTCAGGTTCTTTAACCTTTGAAAATTGAAAATTGTAAAATGCTTTAACTGTCTCATGCGCAGTGAAATTGAAACACGCCTGATGCTACCAATTTCTTCAATGTAAGAGAAAAAAGAACTATGACGTCACGAGAGCTTGAAGGCGAACTTTGGTGTACCTTCTAAGGTAATAGTGGGTGGCACATTTAATGCGGGCTGCCAGACACTGGTCTTGTATGACTATAGGGTTTGTTTAGGAAGCCATGTGTGGCCATAGCTTAATACCTAATGTTTTTCAGGAATATCAATTATAATGAGGTGTCTATATGGCTTCTTGCTGGCTTTTCTCTCATGTTTTCATAGGCTGGCAGATTGACCCACACTTTGATTTTGTTGGTCCAGTTTGAGATTTGGTGCCCCATAATTGGGCATGTAGGTAGGTACCTTGGTAAATATCAAGCTGATGGTGTGATGGGTAGGTTGCTAAATATAATTATAGTTTGTATATCCACAATCTCAATGATAACCATGATTTGCATGCAAGTTTGACAATGACTGGAAACTGAGAATGGAATTAATCATGTTCAAGCTCCATATGCGTGTGGTTTTGCCATTGGTGGTGTGTACTAACATCAGTATGACCATGCAATTGTTGTTTAGTTGCTTAGTAGATTTTCTTTCAGACAATCTGGTTTAAAATGCATCAGCATCGCTAATCTCAACATTTTGTGATGTAAGCTGTACTTCCACAGTGTAAGGAATTCCAGCTATTTTGTTTGTTTTTGCACACAATTTTACATTTTTCACACAATTTTAAATTTTTCAGCGAAAGGTGAAGGGTCAGTCCACTATCTAATCCAAATCTGTTTCTTTTCAGTACAAAATGTGCTGGTTAACATGAATGTTTCTACTTAGCATGATGTTTTTCATTTTTTTCCCTTTAGCTTTCTTATCAGCATAAAATAGCATAGGTTATTGGGGGGGGGGGCCCAAATCAACACGGGGGGGGCCAAGATCAACATTGGTGGGGCCAGGGCCCCACAAAAGGATACAAATCGACGCCCCTGCTCACACTTTGATTTTGTTGGTTCAGTTTGAGATTGGGTTGCCCCATAATTGAGCATGTAGGTAGGTACCTTGGTAAATATCAAGCTGATGTTGTGATGGGTAGGTTCCTAAATATAATTATAGTTTGTATATCCACAATCTCAATGATAACCATGATTTGCATGCAGGGGTGTCGATTTGTGAAAAACATTGGGGGGCCGAAGTGTCAACGTACTAGACCCCCTCCCCCCCCCTCCAAACAAAAACTCATCGGATTTCGCCCACTATATTTTCAGACCTCAATAATTCTGATTTTTTACTTGACAATGTGTATGTTTATGTTTATTCAGCATCCTCGCCAACGGGAAAAATCGTCCAGTAACAGATGAAGTCACATAAGCGAAAGAGCAGTACACAGTACATGTCAACATAAAAACGTTGAGTTATAGCATGCGACTATAGAGTCATGCAATGGACTCGGGTCCATCGTAATCGTCAACGTCATCGTCATCGTCAACGTTACCGTCACCCTCCCCTCACCCTACACACCAACAAACACACACCGGCTTAAGTAAAATATGTCCGCGCCCATATGCAGGCTAAAACACACCGGCCTTGATCGAGCATCGGAGCACAGCAGGCCTGCACTGTGATGACGATGGGTGAAGGTATTTTCTTGGTGCCTAACATTAGGGAGGGGCGAAGCCAAAGTTTTCGTGGGGCGAATTCGGGGTCGGGGAGGGGGCACAGCCTCCACAAAAGCAAAGAAATCGAAAACAATGTCCTCTGATCAAACATTTGCATTGATGTAGTCATCGTGATCGCCGAGTCTAGCCAGTCACCACTCACGACACCAAGCAAACTAAAATTAACAACGGATCATAGACATCAATCAGCGCAATCGTCCTACTGCTTTTTTAACAACAATCTGAAAACTCCACCCGTACCAAATGGCGCAGCCAAGAGCAAGAGTAGGACACACCGGGTACATGCCTCTCCGGTCACGGCCAAGGAGTCCGAAAAGGCCAGCCCAGGAGATTCCCAGAAGTGCCATCCGACGGCTTTGAAATGGATATGTCGGCTGGAATGGTTCCTTTGCTGGTCGGAAATAAAAAGTACAAAACTTCGGAAAGTGGGAATAAAGGCAGAAATCAAAGCAGTTTTCAATGGAATGGTCCCGCAACAGGTGTGTCGCAATAGGGGAATTTTTACTGCAGCCATGTTAGTACTTGTAATCCTTTCCCTCCAAAAGGTTAAGTGCAAAGTTTTCTATGCCTTTGGTGGTGCTTGGACCCCACCATATTTGCCTTCTTGACCTCATTCACCAATTTGATTTATAATTCCCCCTGAAATTGTCTTGGGACGGATCAAGGAGGATAATATTCCAAAATCTTCAAAATGCCGAGATTCGCAGTGGTTCCAGCATAGCAACACCAAATCCAGATCATACTGTTCTTTCATCAAATCAAATAACTCTGCTTTCCCAAAATTGTAATCAAGGTCAAGGTTACTAAACGGAGGTCATGTCAAATTCTTTCTTCTTATCGCAGTAAGGGGAACATTTTCGTGCAGAACATGATGAAAGAATGATATAGACATTCGGCTTTCAAATATGTGACAAGGTCAGGTCAGGTCAAGTATTATGCATATTCTACACTGCCGTCTTCTGTGTGGAGTTTGGATTTTTGTGCGCGTCAGCTGCCTTAGCGACATTGCGCCCGCAATGTCGTCTTATGCCTAATGCTTCTGCTCCTTGTGAATTGAAATTTTAATTCAGTTTTAGAGCCACCGAAGTAGTACACCAGGACATTGTGTGAACAATGATCCGAGACGACCCGACTTCGTGTGACCGGACCTTATCATATAAAGCAAATATAAAGCATATGAAGGGCAAATATAAAAAGGTGCAAAATGTCGGACAGTAGGAACACATGACAGACGTAAGGAGTCTTCATATAGGTGCGAGGGATACGAATAAGGCCATAAGGATGCCGTACCCCAAGGCATTTCGGGTCGCGCTGCTGTTAGTATCTGTAATCCAGACCCTAGTAGAAATAAAGTCAGTCTCGCTGCTGACAGAATTTGCTTTTCTGATCGCATCAATATTAATCACTCGAAATGCACAACAAGAGCAGCTGCGTCTCAATCAGATGCAATGGCTGTGGCGAATTGGGAAATATTAATGCATGGGTGACATTGGTACCTATTAATGGTAAGGTGAATGGTAGAATGCGGAGAAAGTGACAACTAATGCACACAAAACTGCTCGGAAAGATGATGGAAAGCCGTGATGGATTTATACTTTGCAATCCTGGGTGATGCGAGTACACTTCTGAGTGATGGAATACAGAGAGGATATTTTCCTTCAAACCTTGGCATCAGAATATTACTTTGAAGTTTCAGGTGAATCTTGAGCACTTTACCACAGGGCAATTCGTCGTCGAACAACACCATCGGACGTCCACGTTGAAAACGCATTTTATTTATTTATTTATTTATTTATTTCACAATACATGCCCTCCACGTATAGTGGCTATTATGGACAGTCTGGGTATAACACAGATATTTACAAAGAAAGGATAGATTTGTGGTCAATAGTGGGAACACATGCGCAACAAACATTCATACACCAACATAGTACAATACCCATATCACTCTGCACTACACACACCTTGCTTGCAACACGAGCTGTAAACGAGTAGTTTATGGAAGTGATATGAAAGCGATGGCCTAAATGTGAGTGCATGGTGTACACAAATCTATTTTGTAAGTTTTTTTGTGACTAGTGTTGCTCGTGGAGATAAGCTCGTACACGCTTCTTGAAGTTAGACAGCTTCAATGTTTTTGTTTCAGTAGGGAGTTTGTTGTAGTGGAAGACAGACGAGTAGAGAAATCTCCTGCGGCCCGCCTCTCTGTGTATGGCTGGTAGGTGCAGGTGGTCGTCTGCCCGCGTATGACAGTTTCGCAGGGTAGAGTTTGCAGAGATTTGACCGGCAATGTGCGTTGGCTCACCCGTCAGAATGATCTTGTGGAGCAAAGTAAGGCTGTGAAATAGATGCAGATCAGCTGCGGTGAGAAGACCCAACTCGTTACGGGCATCAGAAATATGATCAAATTTCCGTAGACCTGACACGACTCTAGTGGCGAAGTTAATGATTTTGTCTAGTCTGTTGATGTTTGCTGCCGACCCGTTCCCATAAACAGATATGCAGTAGCGGATATTGGATATAACAAGGCTATTGACTATAGTGAAGATGGTACTGGTTGGCAGATGGTGACGCAGATGGTTCAGGGCCATAAGGAATCCAGTGCACTTGCGGACCACGGCAGCTACATGGGAATCCCACGACATGTGGCGATCAAATGTCACCCCAAGGTTCCTACACGAATGACTTTCATATATCACAGCGTCCCTAAAGCACACTCGTATCGGGGTAATATTGCGAAGATTCTGACGCGATCCGAACGTGAGAAGCTGAGTTTTGGTCGGGTTTACCTTCAAACCGTTATCCAGGAAGTAGTCGTATAGTTGGTTCAGACATGTCTCCATCTGATTTATCAGATTTGGGAGATCAGATTTGCGACCGGAGATGAGGACCTGGGTGTCGTCTGCGAACTGAGTGACGTGTGCTACCGGGATATGCAAACTGAGGTCGTTCGAAAAGATGCAATAGAGGAGTGGACCTAGTGATGAGCCTTGAAAAACACCTATGTTGTTAGGAAGAAAGGAGGAGAGATGCCTGTTTCCGCGTTGATCTGAGATGCTAACAGCCTGCGTGTGACCTCCCAGATAAGCCTTAAACCAGTCAGTATCAATTCCATGGAGTTCTAGTTTAGTGAGCAGTTTGGTGTGATCTATTACGTCGAAGCATTTACTGAGGTCCAGAATGCAAAGGAGAGCTACTTCCGAACGGTCCATTGCTGCTAGTAATTTGTCCGAGACTGAGATCATGGAGGAAACAATGTAGGGCGGCGAGGTCGGGGGCGGGTCGGTGTGGGGGGGGGGGAGGGTCGGAAAGGGGGGGTATGTAGGGGGGGTGGCGTGGGAGGGGGGGGGGGTTCATTGGTTTGGTCGCCTTGTCTTGGTTGGGGATAAGGGGGAGGGGCAATAGGAGGGGTTGGTAGGTGGGGAGGGATTGGCTATTAGGGATTGGTGGGGGTGTTGGTTGCTATGTGTCTTGCAGGTTAGGTCTTGAGTGGTATCTGATTAGCAGTCGTCTTAGTTTGGAGTAGTCTTGGAGTCTTGTGTGGTCGTCTTGGAGTCTTGTGTGGTGTATTGCTATTGGGTCTGTGTTATTGGGTCTTGCTCCACTGCGGTGCGCCCTTGACGTCGAAGCGACCTTGTGACAGGTGTTTCCGCGCGGCCGCCGGCCGGCGGCCACGCTCGCTACGCTCACGGGCGCCGGGCGGCCCCCCTGGCCCGCGCCGATCCCGTTTCCGGCGTGCCGCCGGCCCCTAACCGGGGCGGCCCACAGCGAGCGGTGTGCCTCGAGTCCACGGTGTAGTTTGTGCAGTCATCATACGTGTCTTCGTATAGTCATCTTGTCGGCGCCCCGTAACTCGTTATCCTAACACAAATTTATATAGCGAGGGCAAGTCTTCTCACTTCACCACTTCCATTCGTGAGTGAACCTGGCTTGGTCGTGGCGCCAGGGATAGAGGAGCCGCATGGTTGGAGAGGCCTAGGAGGGGGGGTCATAAGACTAATGCACGGACATTGGAGTTGGAAATGCGTCCGTCACTGGCCCTCGTCCAGCTTCGGGGCCCTCTTTAAGTGTTAAAGTCCCCGCTTGTTTACCTCCTTGTCATCCACCTGCATGCTTCCACGGGTCACCGGACTGGCAAATTGAGGGCCTAGGTAATTATCCTGGGTCAAATTTTGGCAACGAGGGTTTCTGACAGCTAGATGCGTACGCAGAGTTCCAACAGCTCCCACTGGTCCTTAACTACCCATAACTACGTCATGCATGCTCCCACGTAATCCATTCATTTCCATCTTCCATTCCGAACATTCGCTCTCTATTAAAAGTGTTGGCCCGATAATTTCCCTTCCAGTGGTGCATGCGCATTCAGCGAGTCTTACTTCCTCAGACCGTTGCTTAGGGCTTTCTAGCCCAAAGTTAAACGTAAATTACCCGTGCTTAGGCCCACAACTGTGACCGGCTGACGCGACACTGTTGGTTGGGAGTGATACTATTTACTTTACTGCCTTGAAGGCTCGGTGACACTGGGCTGCGACATTCCGTTAGTTTCCGATGGTCTTATGCTGTGCTTGAGTAATAATGGCCGACATACCTACAATTAAAGGAGTCATACGCCTTGCCAGGACTTGCATGCTCTAACTTGCGATTTGGCGGGCACCCCTACAGGTGGTCCTGGGCCACAAATCGGTCGGGGTGGCCCCCTTATCGTCTTTCTAACCTATCCTGCCCGGGGTCATGGTCGGGAGACCCTCAAATCCCTTGCCTGTCCTATCCTTGGGGGCTTACGGAACGCCAAACTTCATCTCCCCTGCTTGTGCCGTAATCGAGAGGCCCAGACCTGCTGGAATAGCTGAGACAGGGAAGGAATACCGACCTGGCCGTTTTTGGCTGTTACCTAACTGTGCGCACAGATTCATCCCGACTCAAAATTGGGTGCGCTGCCTGCGAGCTTACCCATTGTACCCCGTCGGATCTGACCACCCTCGGGATGCCCTTCCGCGCTCTGGGATCACCAGGCCGGAGGGTTTTTGCGGCCTAGAATTTCTCAAGTGAACCCGCTGCCTTGTGAATTATCCAGTCTTTTCGGCACGCTTTCCCAGGGGTTCAACCAACAGTGTTTCGTCATTTCGTCTTCAATCAGCCCTCCTCCGTCTCCTCCGAAGAGAAGAGGGCGGTGGCTCACGTTTTGGGCCCATGGAAGTTATCGCCCGTGGAAGGGCGGCTTGCAGGCCGTCTCCTCGCTAATTGCGTAATTTGTCTCACGTTTTTCCGTCACAGACGGTAGTCAGGTTCGTCCTGCCCTGTCTCGCCGGCTAGCTTTACATTAAGCAATGGACGAACCCGGAGTTAGTGCACTATCTAATTCTTACTCGCAATTAGTGTATTTGACGACGTAATGGTCAGCGCTCTGAACGTTCCTTAACGCCGTCAACTTGGGGTTTGGGATCTACAAATTGATATCAGGCAATCAGCATCCAAGGGAAAAATCGAATTAAGATCTCGGTGCATGGGGTGTCGTAACTGTCTTACCGAGAGTGGGGATGAAAGAGAGAGAGGGAGAGAGAGAGAGCGAAAGAGAGAGAGAGAAAGAGAGAGAGAGAGAGGGGGAGAGGGGGGAGAGAGAGAGGAGAGAGAGAGAGAGAGAGAGAGAGAGAGAGAGAGAGAGAGAGAGAGAGAGAGAGAGAGAGAGAGAGAGAGAGAGAGAGAGAGAGAGAGAGAGAGAGAGAGAGAGAGAGAGAGAGAGAGAGAGAGAGAGAGAGAGAGAGAGAGCGAGAGAGAGAGAGAGAGAGAGAGAGAGAGAGACGTGAGGTGCGAGTGACGAGTGACGAGAGGTGCGCCACGGCCTCACACTAGCGGATCTGCTCGTCGCTCCAACCGCGCACTGGCGGCGCGTCCTGGATGCGCGGCAGCGTCGGCGTGTGCGATGACTCCCCGATATTCGCGCGCCCCAGTGAGAACGCGTTACCTACAGCGTCCCATCTGAACAATAGAACTTCTGGACGAACTCTCTTTCTCTCTCTTCTTGTACGTTTGCGGGTCCGGGAGCCGAACGCGCTCCGTCTTCCTGGCTAGATACTTGTCCGACGCTGGGCGCGGATTGAACGACGTATTTCCCGCACTGTTGATGTTGATAGTCAATCTGTCGTTCACGGTGTCGTACTCATACGGTGCGCTGACCTGATGCTGTTGCAGTATGACGTTGCTGGCTCGGCAGCCATGCTGTGCGATATGACGCATATGGAGGCTGACAGTAGCCGCTTCAGCACGCCTGTAGCCTTGTCCTGCACCGCCACTAGCTCTGCACTTGCCTTTTCATGTTCCCGATTAGAGAGGTTGATGGTAGGCCACTGGTCGCGGACTTTGGTGGTGAACTGAGCCACGATGTCCTCGTCAAACATGCTGTTTGGGGGCATGACCAAGATGCCCCATGGATCTACCAGTGCAACTTGTTCCCAGCCATTGATTGATGCCACTTTCAGTTTTGTGCAACTGATGTCGCCTGGGGGAGAAAATACCGACCAACATTTCACCATGTTGCATACCGTGCCTTTTTTTACCAAGGCACCTGTCTAGCTTCATCTGTCTCTTTATTTTAGCAACATCAAAGAAAAGACTGCAAATGAATATAGCTCTCGTAACTCGTGTCATGCGGACTTGCTCGCGTCACCCCGCTCCTCTGTGTTGTGCGTACACGTCCAAAAATTCATGTTTTCGTGATACCACAGTTATTTGATCCAACTGCTGGATTTAAGGCATAATTTTTTTTATCACAGAAACATGTCACATTTGAGCCTTCCTCGTCGATTTGACGTCAGGATACGTGCTACCAACTTGCTACCATGTTTTTTCCTTCTTGAAAAAAAAATGCACTATTCCGAGGAAAATAATAACTTCCGCTGCCATAGATATAATGCACTTTGTTTTAGTTCCTCTCTCCATTGAAACTCCCTTTGACTAGGTGGGGTTTTTAGCTCACTAAGTTGGATTTCACGGCACTAGGGGAACAGTGGGGTATCTGAACACGTTCTGTTTCCTGAACACCTACCTTTAGTCGTCTCCCACATCATGTTCAGTGCATAAATAACAAAAAGATGGTGGTGGACCTGATGACCGCATGACGGACCTGTCTCTACCAAAATATGAAGGTCTGATCGCATAGTTCTGTCTATTCTTTGTGTACGGAGCTTGCGAAGTTCACAGGCACCATTTTTAGGCTTCCAAGAGCAGTTGGCTGAAGGAAACCATAAGGAAGTGACTTTCAATATTTTTTTTTGCAATTACACCGCATTTTTAGTGGCTACTAATAGCTTGTACCACAACACCTACAGTGAGGTAATCCTGCACGACAACATTCTCGTGTTCAGAATACGGCACACTACTACAAAATAGGTATCTGTTTTAAAGTTGCTCTTCGCAAGTGGTTAGAAGATTTTCATCGAGAGGTACTGTTAGAGGAGACCCTGCATGGGCAAGGTTTCTACTCTGCCTAGTTAAATATGCCGGCAATAGTACGTTGACGGCGGATCCCTGTCGTAGACTGGGCGGTGTGGTATGTCGATATGCGGTGACGTGCGCTGCTCTTTGTACACTGTACTCTGACAGCGGATCTCTGTTCCAGCCCGGCCGGTATGCAGCCGCCTGGGTTCGCCACCAGCAGCCTCGCACCGCGTTCCGACCCCAAGACCTGGCTGGAGAATCTAAACTCTCCGCTAATACAGGATGTACGTGCACCGAGTCGGGAGACGTTCTTCCCAGCCTCATTTCTGGTCCACATTTGTCGACAAAATGGCCACCAGGGCAATTGGGGACCCAAGCCAAATTAATTATCCGAAATTAATGAAGTTCAGAGCCAAGAGGTCTGAACTTCGGATCTGGTCAGGCATCTATCGCCAGGGTCAGAGCTTGTGTTAGGCTCAAAATTCCGGTAATCCGTGTTTGAATCGCCTGGTGTGAAGCTAGAAACATTGTGAACATGTGTGAAGAATTGGAATGTTTGCGTTGGAAGTAATTGGCAAGGATGATAATTACTTTATTGAAAAATATGTAACATTACATCAAAGACGTTACAAAGACGTAATGCGGGGCGATCCACTGTCCCTTACCACGGGTAGCGGATGGTAGTGGATCATGTGATTAGGATAATCTATGAAAGCATGCCCTCAGGCCCCCGTGCAGAGAAAACCCATCCACAACTGCTAACTGATGTTCCCCAAGGCATTTCGCACAGCTGCATCCCTGGACTGTGCAGTGCAATGTTGATGGACAGCCCATAAGATTGTCTTGGTATTGCCTGAACTTCGAGTGCATGTGAACCTTCGTGTGACGCCACTACGGCACGTGTGACGTCATTACTAAACGTCAACGCCTGTCGTCAGGAGGGCGACCAGAAGCAACTGAAACTCAGGTTTGATGTCAGTCAGTACAAACCGGAAGAGATCGTGGTGAAAACGGTCGACAACAAGCTTCTGGTAAGTGCTGCGATTGTACATAGTCCGTGGTGAACGCCCTTGGCCAACCCGCAATCCAGCACCATCTCAGCGCTCCCGACTCCCGGTGTCCCTGGCCCTCCCAGGGCACTGGAGCTCCGGGGCGTATTACCTGTCTGGAGCTCTTACAAACGCCTAGATTATCTTGGTCGCATGTGTCACGTGACCCCCGTGGCTGGCCCAAGGCCTTGTCCATGTCCATGTCAGTAAACTTGCAACCGTGTGGCCTGCCCATACTCCGTTACATCTCAGTTTCGTGATTTATCCGCGGCTCATGATTGTCCCACGGCCGCTGTGCCTCCCAGTGGCGTAGATGTGAGGCGCCGACCTCCTGGGAGACTCCAGTCATCCGATCGCCTCCGGCTGCCCAGGTGTTCTTAATCGCACTGAAGCCCCTGACAGTATAGATAGTCGGCGCGCACTGAAGCACCAATCCACCACCACCGCCGCCGCCGCCTCCCAGTGGCGTAGATGTGAGGCGCCGACCTCCTGGGAGACTCCGGTCATCCGATCGCCTCCGGCTTCCCAGGTGTTCTTAATCGCACTGAAGCCCATGACAGTATAGATAGTCGGCGCGCACTGAAGCACCAATCCACCGCCGCCGCCGCCGCCGCCGCCGCCACCACCACCACCACCACCACCACCGAGCCCAAGGAACAACCAACGCTCCCTTCTGTTCCCCCAAGCCCTACCACTTCCTGACAGTGGTCCAGTACCCTCGTGGTAGTCTAACAGTGCTTGAACATGGGTGACCTTTGATGACTACGCCATCTGATGTGTTTGTTTGTTTCGGACATCAAGGCACCTAGATGTTTCAGTCTATGGTAAACTTCGGATGTCACGTTTACACATGCTTAGCATCCTCGTCGATCCTTCGGGTATCGACTCCAGGCCTCATTGGTCTTCATCTGTTTTTATTTTCTTGGCCGGTTACCGACCACGGGCGGGGGGGGCGTAGATAACCACTAGCAGTTAAGGCGCCCTTATGCCCCTAAACGAACAGACCACTGGCGGTGGAGGGGGGGAAGTACTTTAGGGTCGCGGGGATGTGCCTTTCCTTTTCATATAACAAAAATTGTCAACAACCACATTTTGTTGGGTGGTACAAGAAACTGCATGACGTTTACTGTGGAACGACATCGCTTCCAAAGTTGTCGCGTGACCCAATGAGCATCCATCTGGGCTAAGTGCGATCTATATTTTTTTTCGCTCTGATGCAACCCACCGGGACTGGACGGAGCAAGACTAAAGCTTAGACTGAAACGCGAGACCTTGCCTTGGATCACAAGGAGGGGCATTTCACTCGTGATAACTTCGCCCCCTTTTTCGTATTCGCGGGCTCTAAACTTTTTAGCGTACTACCTACCTGTGCTTGTCGCGACTTGCGACTCTACTGCTGCCCAGAGCACGCCATTCCAAAGCTAATTCCCGAGCCACCCATTGAATTACAGCAGATGCGGCGAATTTACACACCCAGCTGAAGAACTGTGACGATTTATATCTGGTGTGGAACCCGACTTGCTGTGGAACTTGGTGTGGTCTTGATGTTCCTCCTCCATGTATCAAATCGTTAAAGGGTTATATAGTATAGTTAATATCAATGATGTTCTTCTATTTAGAGTATCACATAAGGGTAATCAATTTAGGTTAGGCAAGTCAAGGTGTAGGATAGTTAAGCGACAACAGGTTATCACTCGGATGGTGGTTGTGTTCAATGGAATGGGCTGCCTGCTGATGTGGGAGAATGCCCTCATTGAAGGTATTTAAAATAGAATGGGTGGGCAGGTTTTTTAGGTTGGGTATCTTGTTTTTAAGTTATAATTACAGGTGGATGGTGTATTTATGCTAGTAGGTGGGTAGGATGTTGGTAAATGGCTTCTTTGAAATTTATAGCATAATATTGGTTAGGGTGTTGAGTATCTTTTGTCCAGGCTTATAGTATCTTCCCCAGAGGTGAAAAACTAGGTTAGGTTAAACGCTGCTAGGTTAAAAACTAACCAAACCTAACCCATTTGCTCGCTTTAAGGGGGAAATCTGTGTGTAACAGTGATAAATTATTCGTGAAATAGGTTGGAATATACCACTATCTGAACATTCAATCGCCATCCTTCTCCAAGAAGTATCGACATCCTGCTCCTTGATGCGTGCTTATGAAGTCTTTGTGTCTCCTTTCTAACAGTACCTCGTATATAAGTATCATGTTCATGCTCTCGATATGGAATGTCGATCCACGAACATTTCGCAACGCAATTTCAGGTAAAAGGATTGCCTACATACAATGTGATATGGCATACAATGTCAATTTATATCATAGGTATTATTCTCCCTATCCCGAATATAGCTCTTTCTAAATTATGAATGTCAAAACGTACCATCATAATTACACCGTTGGCCCAAATTTGAGTTTGAAAGGCATCAAAAACATTTCAAATGCACTAATTGCATGACAAATTTCGACATCCTACTGTGCTCGTTTCGACATCTCACACGTAACGAAAACCCATTATTTTAAAACTGGTGTGTAATACTTGTCTCATGCCATATTACAGCACAATCATACCAATTTGACTGTTTTGTTAGGTATACATACATTTTTGTTTACAATTTTTACAATACATTTTTACAATATGTTACCTCACCCGAAGCCCCTTTGTTAGTGTTATTTTGCTTTTCAACTGAAAAGTAAACATGTATACCACAAATGAGTGGTCACATCAGCTTAATCATGTTTGTAAAGACGGCAGTTCAAGATATAATTTTTTGTAATGTATAAAACACCTCAAACACAAATTTGCCAATATTTGTAGGTGAATGCACATAGGTGCAAGTGAGTCCTTCATAAAATAACTTGCTAAAAATATCTGATGGCGAATTTTGTGGTGATTTAAATGAATCTGGATATGATATGAGAGTGACTTCATTAAGTTACGAAGATCAGATTCATTCAAATTACCTACATGAAAGAATAGGTACCAGCAAAAAACCCTATTTGGGGGGGGGGGTAAGTGCATCCATATTAAATCATTCGGGTCATCACCAGGGTGCATTTCTGCATGCATGCCACATTTAAAATCAGCACCACATTAGGAATCAGAATTGCCGGTGAAACTTGCTGTAATATGACATAATTCCACCTCAGAGAGCAGGAGTGGAAGAACTGGCTGGTCTGGGATTGTGTCATCATGCAGAACATAATCCTCTGCAATTTTATGGTGACCTGTTTTTTTTTTTAGAGTGGAGTCAGCTCAGTGGGGCCAGAACATAGAAATGAGGAAAAGATGGAGTCCATGGGGATGAACTCCCAATGAAGTTTGTTGTAATTTTACAAGCTGATTTCAGCAAAAAGTTTACCAAAAATGGAATGGATCTGTAATGTAGTGTATTTTTGTTATAGATTACTGGTGCCCTGTGCATGCAAAATGCATAATATCACAAGAGGAACAATTTCTGTTTTGGGAGGAAGGAATATTAGTTCATTAAGTGTAGACTTCCATGCAAGTTCGTGAACTTCAAGACAGTGGAATACTATGACCTCTTACTCCCACTGTATGGTTTAATCATGTTGTTTGGTGAGGACTGCAAGCGAATGTGTGTTTAACAACATGCAAAAATTGCACAAAAGCACCAATAAGTATTTTTCTACTTGGCAATCAGCATGAAAATTATCCTTCAAGATGGATTGCTCATCAATTTTCCACCACATCCCAGATTACAAACTTTAAGCCCATCTCTGCATCTGAGTAATGCTGCGAGTGTTTCAGACGAAGTTGTGCATACATGCATGCATACCTTGTTTCCATATCAATGAAGGTCAACAAATATGGCAACCAATTGAAGCAATTATGCATATGCATATGGTCTGCAGCTGTTTTCTTGCTATAGGGAAATGCACAAAATTTAGGCTAGTTCACCCAGTACTTTGATCCCTCAAAGAGCCTCTGGTCACATAGCTGAATATATCATCCTGCTTTGGATGCATACTGTAACTGCCCGCTATTTCCTGTGGACAGCCCCGCGTCTGCTCTTCTAGTCGGCGACGTGCTACCTGGGAATTTAGGTGCGGTGCAGATATCGTGTAGCGTCCAGTCGTCCTCGATATTCCGCACCGATGATGTGTCGGAGGTCATGTCGATGATTCGCCTCCACTCGACAGACGGGCCAGACGGTAGAATGTGTGGGGACGAGTGGTCTAGGGGTAGGATGCTCGTCTCACAATCGAAAGGTTGTGGGTTCGAGTCTCACCTGTCGCTACTCTTCTCCCGCGACCAATCGGCGTGAGAGATTGGCGACGCTACATGACTCAACGGTCGACGTGTCGTAAAACCAATAACCAACGGTAGAATGTGTTTATAGTCCATTCAATGAGTCAAACACAAACAATACACCTTGCGCCCTGCAGCTAGTCTAAATCCAACCAGATGCAACTCACAGGTCTTGACGGTGGTTGCGCTATACTTGATAGCGTGTCGGCCGACTCAGGATCGCGGTAAAGACTCACGGCAACACAACACAACACTAGCCTTTTTCACGACGGCCAATAAGCACCGGGATTCAATGTCGATGACTTCGTCTAGTATGAAGGGCATATCATTGAAATATATGTACTTTATCTGTATATATGGAATGTTCAAGAAGTTTTAACTATGAAGTAATCAATTCAATATTAAACTTAACCAACATATTCAAATTGTGGCACTGTTTGAAAAAAGCGCTCAATTCACAGAAACAACTATCAAATCTGGCCGCATTTGGCACCATGACCGGGAGGTAGGAGTTGTCGGATAGAACATAAATTTGCCGTTGGATTGCCAGCAAATATGCAATATTAGGGAGAAAGTGGTAGTATATATCCTGCGGATGAATACTTTTCCTTTTACGTTTTATTTTATGGCTGTGAAGTACCTGTATTATGAATAAATATTGAAATACATCATTTCCGGATGCTACGGTTCCCCCCTGACGCTCCCGAAAATATTAAATTCTCTCCACTTTACAAGCGGGTTGTTTACAGTTGTAATGACATCCGCTGTACCGCACCATACGTGGCTCCGTTTTTAAATGTTGCTGTACTCCTACCTGAATAACCCATACTGTGGGGGCAGGGTAATTGATCCTTGCCTTTGAATATCATACACGCAAGAAAGAACAAAGCATGAGTTGTTTACAGCATCCAAAAGACCGCAACACGTCCAAAATATGCGCATCTGGGACAAACTTGTTTGTTGACTCGCCTGACATATTTCAGCCGTAAATGATGCAATCAGAGCACAAATAATGACGTCATTTTTTCAACGTGGATTATGATTCGTCCCAGCTATCATAAGGGGCCAATCACTTACTGCAGTTGAAGTTGGCTGGCGATATTGATCAGAGTGGTCGAGTGCTCGGAAAATTTGGCATTTGTAGACCGCTTTATTCGACAAACAGCTGTTGTCATCGAGTTTACTTCGGAAGTCAGGCTCGCTTGGTCTGACTTCCAGATTTCCGACTAGATGGCGTCCCAGGCGCGGATGTGGGTGTACATTTTCAGGGTTTGTGCATTAACAAGCTGTTACTAGTCCAAAAACTTGTATTAGGTAACTGAACCTACTCTGTTTGTTTATTGGTATCATAAATTGGTCCAATCTACAGAAAAAAAGCTTTCTGATCAACGTAATTATTATGCCCTGACCTCGCCATTGGGATGTCATGACGATTACTTCCCGCTAGTACACGCGTGAAACCGCCTACTCACAACAACACTGTCCAGAGTCTATCGTCACGAGAGCGAGTGCAAGTCGGCTCGCTCCCGGAGGTGTCCTCAGCTTGCCCTCCTAAGCTTACCTAACCTACGTTCGACGGGGACCCTCTATATATACGGCTCGCGGTCGTTGTGCGCACGTGTTGCAGGAACGTTGCGTAGCGGGGAACAAGTCTGGGATTGGTCGGTTAGATAATTGAAGACGGCTGACGGTGCAGGCTAGGATAATGGTCAATTGGTGTCATCCATAAATTCAGGTGAAGCGTACGAGAGGGTTGGAGCGCGCGCGAGATTAACAATATATCACTGGCAATAATAGGCGCAAGAACAGACAATAAGCCGAGGCGGCAAAGCAGTGCAATAAATCTTCCGGCGTGGCGAAAGATTCGGAGCGGGCGCGAGATTAAAAATTATAGATAATAACGTTCAGTGAGCCGAGGCGGCACAACAGTGTCATAAAGTCTGGCTATGCGAAAGGTTTGGAGCGTACACAAGATTAAATAGTAGGTTTCAATAACAGGCAGTGGTCTGAGGCGGCACAACAGTACCATAGATCTTCCGGTGTTGCGAAAGATTAGGAGGGGGCGCGAGATTAAACAATTAGTGTCAATAACAGGCCGTGGTCCGAGGCGGCACAACAGTACCATAAATCCGGCGTTTGCAATAATTGGCAACAACAGGCAATGAGCGGCGGCACGTGTGGGGTGGGGAGTGCGTGCGCGAGATTAGAGCCGAGGTGGCAAAATCGGTACTCGCTTTCGGCAGCGTGCCGGGGTACAGAAGCGTGCGACGGGACGTGCCTGACGCGACATGGCAAGGCTAACCGTTACAATACGTACTAAGGTAGTGATTTCATAGGAGACAAAAATTGCACTTCATCCACAATTTTGTTAATGATAAAATGTTTTAATCAATCCGAAAACGAACGGGGATTCAGAGGAAGGCATGCAAACCCCTTTAAAACCAGAGGACTTGTCATGAGGAAAAAAACGTATGAGCTATCCGAAAATCGCTTTGGTTTCTCAGCTATGCATTTTATGAAGCATGTATGCAAAACAAGTGAGATAGCTCACGGGTTCGTCGGTGACAGCTTCGGCATTTATTTCACCTCTGATCTTCCCATTACAGGCTTTCTTCTTGTTAAGTTTGAACACTTCATAGCTTTATGACTATATTTGGTGCCCATTGTGGATAAATCACCAGGTAAATAGCACGTTCAGATAATAATTTGTGCATGCTCCATCTTTTCCACCCCTCTCATAGTGTCACATTTTCCCAACCACAGAGTGATATGATTGACTGGGGAGGCGGCAGCTCCACTGGATATATCAAAGGATGCAATTGCAATGCATTTCTGCAATTACATGCAATTTATTAAGCACGAAATACAAGGTACTCAATAATCCGAACTTAACGTTAAGGGGCCAATTAAGGGGAGGCTTCACTTCACATCAGACGGTCCCAGGTCCTGTGACCATCATCTGATATCCCTCTATGTCTTCAGGTCCACGCCAAGCATGAGGAGAAGACAGACAGCCGCAGTGTCTACCGCGAGTACAACCGCGAGTTTCTGCTGCCCCAGGGCTCCAACCCGGAAATGATCAAGTCGTCTCTCTCCAAGGACGGCATCCTCACCGTGGAGGCGCCGCTGCCCGAGCTACAGGGGACCGGCCATATCCCCATTGCTCACACATAGGCTGTCACTCGGTGCTGTCGCGTGACGAGCATTGTGCGTGTTGCTGGTACGGCCTCCGCCGACCCTCGGCGCTGCAGTCGGTGGCGTCAGCTCCGCTTCTGCTGAATCTCTCCGATGTCTCGTGACGTGCCATTGGCGGTCTGTGTGCTATGGAAAGCAACGTTAGTCACGTCATCGAGCTCTTCAGCCATGTTAGCTACGTCAGACACGTCGGTCAGCGCAGACGGTTATCTGTATTATGTTGGAATCGTATTGGCCCGTACCCCACCGCGGTCGCCAGCGGTGCAGTGCGCTGATCGGCAGATGTGCAGCCTGAACGACCCTGCTGACCCCATTGACTCGTGCGTCCTGAGTTTATGCGGGAAGATCCGAATTTTCATTGTAGCACAATGTGATAGTGACATGTGTACACTTGACAATCCTAAAACACCAAGTAATACATCTTTCTTGGGAATGGAAAAATGTGAAACAGAGACGAGAACATTCTTTGGCAAGCGTAGAAGCGTCTACATTTCGTGTAAAGCAGTATCTGGAAGACGCCACAAAGGAAATAGCAAAACGTCGCAAACAGTTAAATGGCCGAATGTTACGAGTGGTGAACATAAGGAACAATCTCAAACACATTGGTAGTAGAATCAGCGGTGTGTTCTATGAAAACGATAGGGGAATATTGCATTCATTTAATAAACGTACGACTGAATCGGCATTGTGCTCTGAAATTTTAAAACTCAACTTTTGGTGGGCATAATTCAGCATTGGAATGACACGTGCCCATTCCAGTAGTATATATACAAAACTACACCCGTAGCTCAGATGGCGAGAAATCAACAGCAATGCAGTGTACGAAGATAAGTAGGTAAGAGATATGGAGTGTACGAATTAATGAAGTGAAAAATGGAAAAGTCTCTTATCGGATCCAAATATGCTAATTTCCGTCTGTTTTTTTTTAAACAGTTGCTGCATTTGCTTTACAAGATGACAGCCAGTTAGAGGGACGGGAGTACCGCTTCGGATTCAGAACTTGGGACTAGAAGTTTTTAGGCAATTTTTGGCCAGGGTATCTGGAGTGCACCTGGTGTGGGGGAGGGGGCAGGCACGCAGATATCCCTGAAGTCTGCGAAGACATTCGCGACCCCACAAGGGATCATGGGCAGCTGTGGAGAGGGTTGAGGTAAGTGTAACGGCAAACATGGGTTGGGACGGGAATAGAGACCACGTGACTTGACTCACTTATTAGCTCATCACATCCTGTCGCCTCTGGTCACGTAAATACTGTGAAGAAATGAACGAAACAAACATTAGGAAAATGAAGAAAACAACGACATCAATGTTCAGCACAGAAGTATAAACATCTCATCACGTACAATGACCACCTGTAATCAGGACATATATAATAACAATGCGCACTTACTTCTGTCCCAGATTGGTGGGATCTCGTTTGTTTCTCGCCAGAAGGGCGGTATCTCTCGTAGTTGTATATCTGCGGTATCTCTCGCAGTTGTATAAACGAACAAACGGGCCCACAAAGCACACATACATACGGAAACACAGGTAGACGGTCTTTCCCATCGAACACGCAGTGGGCGGAGCTCATACCGCATGGCTCCCCGTCTCGGAATCACGCTTTCTCAGGAGCAGGATGAGTCGGTTTACCGGCCGCTCATACTGCGAGCTCCCGATCTGCACTCTCACTTTTCTCACCAGTCCGTCGTCACTACGGTAAGTCACCACGACACCGTCCAATCGGCCACCTGCACCTTGGAGCGTCCTTGTCCACCACGACTACGATGTCGCCGCTCTCGAAGTTCCGCGTCGGTTTCTGCCACCTTCGCCGCTCCTGTAGTGACGGAAGGACCTCTCGACGCCACCGAGTCCAGAACTGCTCTGCGAGGTATTGGACTCTGCACCAGCGTCGTTGAGCGTAGATGTCTTCTTTGCAGAACGTGCCAGGTAAGAGTAGGAGAACTTTGGACTTCAGCATTAGTAATTGGTTAGGTGTTAGTGGCTATGCAGTGTCGGTGTTAGTCATGCTACTATAAGATGGGGATCGGCTATTCACGATTGCTTCGGCTTCGGTCATAACTGTACACAGGAGCTCATCGTCGAGGCGCTGACCATGTGCCTCTAACAGACTGGTGAGCGCGACTCTCAACGATCTGATCTGTCGCTCCCATGCACCTCCCATGTGGCTAGCTTGTGGAGCATTGAACCGAAACTCAAACCAGTCGCATTCATTTTTAAGAAGTTCTCCCTGCATCTGGTTGCTGTCCATCTCCTTCAGTGCAGCCTCTAGCACACCCTTTCCACCGATGACATTGGTACCTCGATCACAAAACAGACGCCTGATCGGTCCTCGTCGGCATGCAAATAGCCTGTATGCATTGAGAAATGCGTCTGGTGAGCGAATTTGCTGTCTCAAGATGAATTGCACGGCAGCTAAGGCACGTAAAGATGACGCTCCAGCGCTTTACATCACTTCGACGTTCTCGCACTAGAAACGGGCCAAAATAGTCCACACCTGAGAACGTGAATGGTTCGGAAACTTGCATGCGTACCTCAGGTAAGTCCGCTCTGTTCTGTTCAAGGACAGTTCCTCGTAGTTTCTTGCACTTCACACAGTTCAGTATACATTTTAACACCGCGGCTCTTCCTCGAATCACCCAGTAACCTGACTGCCTGATTTCGCTGAGGGTGGCTTCTCTTCTTGAGTGTTCCGTTTTACAGTGGTAGTGATTCACGATTAGTTCAGTGACGTGTCCCCTTTTTGGTAATATCGCTGGGTGAGCTACTCCTAGTGACACGCCAGCCCTCCGTATGCGTCCGCCGACACGCAACATCCTTTCTTCGTCGACATATGGATGCAATCTATCCAGACAATTGCTTCTGGTTTGCTCCTTGCGTGCTCTGGCTCCCTTCTGTGTGGTTCCTCTGGTGTCGTCAGGCGCGTTCTTAGAGCGCCTCACCACTCTCATTTCCTTCGGAAACACTTGCTCCTGCAGGGACTGCAAGATTACCTTTTCGGCATTTTGCAGTTCTGACACATTGTTCGGCAGTAGCCGACTGTTCTTGGTCACATCTTCATTGTGGACTTCCTGCAATAAGATCTTCGTGTATCTGAGGCAGTTGGCAACAGCACGCTTCGCTCTGAGCCATGATTCAAATATTATAATCTCTCCGATAATGAAGCATAAACCACCTTATCATGCACCACCTCAGCAGAGAAGACGACAGCCTTCTTGATTTCTGAGAAATGATGAAGTTCATAAACTCTAAACAGATCCGAAATCCAAAATTGGATAGTAGCATCTAGGTATGAACAGCTCTGACAGCAGTGGTAGATATTCTTTCCATGTCTTCCAGGACACAAGATCTGACTTGGAACGGGTTCGTCCCACCCGCATCCATCACAGCACAGCTGTTTCACGATGGTCTTGCCTTTTAATACAAAGGGAGAAATAAATCCTAAAGGATCGTAGAGGGCGCTCACCATGGACAGGATTCCTCTTCGAGTAGGTAGTCTTTCTGGGAGCTTCACATTCACGTGGAGGGTGTCCTTGTCTGTATTCCACTCAATTCCCAGTGCTTGTTCAAGGGTGGAGTCTTGATTTGCAACAGTTACGCTTGGGTCTTTGGACAGACTTTCTGGTGGTACAGTTTGCAAGACTTCTGGATATTTGCAGGCAACTTTGTGTAGCTTGAAACCTCCACTGGCACACATCTTTGTGGTATTCTCTATCAGTTGTATGGCTGAGTCAGTGCCTATGATGGAAGTCAGTCCATAATCAACATAGAAATTGTTCTTGATAAAAGATGCGGCATCAGTGCCGAACTGAGTTTCATACTTCTGAGCTGTCTTGTTCACGGCTGTCATAGCACATGCTGATGATGACGTTGCACCAAATAAGTGTGTAGTCATTCTATATTCGACAGGCTCTTCACTTGTGTTTCCGTTCCTCCACCACAGGAATCTGAGTAGGTCACGACATTCCTTTGTCACACCAACCTAGTTGAGCATGCCTTGGATATCACAAGTGAATGCCACAGGGTGCTTCCTGAGCCGTACGAGTATACCAGTCAAGCGGTTTGACATGTCTGGGCCCTGCATGAGTTCATTGTTAAGTGAAATGCCTTCATGTTCTGCACTGCAGTCAAATACTACTCTAATCTTCCTCTTCTTTTGGTGGTACACCCAATGGTGTGGCACATACCATGTTTTCCCCTTTACATGCTGTAGTTCTTCTTCTGGGATAGGCTCAGCATAGTCCTTTTGTAGCATTTCCTTCATAAAGCTTGTGTAGTCTTCACGGAATTCTTGATCTCGTGACAACCTTTTCTTCAATCCATTGAGACGCCTCAATGCAACCACTTTGCTGTCAGGAAGTTCAATGTTTGCATCTTTCAGAGGAAGAGAAGCTTCAAAGTGGCCATCATCCCTCTGTCGCATCTCCTGTACCATCATCTTGATGAACCTATGATTCTCTTGTGACATCTTATGGTTTGGCTCTGTTTCTTGAAATTCTGCTCCAAACAATTTTTCGACTGGCAATGGACTGATTTATTTTGTCTGTACTTTATATGCAAAGTGAGCTCTTTTCATGGAAGCCGTCTCTTCACCAGCACTGGCATGGCAGCAACCAGCAATCTCGGATCCTTTTTCCATCATGCCAATTACACTCCATCCAAGTTCTGTCTTAACAGCCCATGGACCTTCATCTCTGTCAGTGACAAACTCCTTTGGCTTCACAGCCTGTGGGCAGTTGATTCCGATCAGGAGCCCTATACTGGCCTCTGGGCAGAAGGGCGGTAGTTTCTTTGATACCTCCCGCAAGTGTGCCCATTTGGCTGTTGTTTCTTTTCTATGGATTATTTGTCTGTTCATAGGTATCTCATATCGAGAGTAAGTCGTCGGAAGCTTTATTTAAGTGCCTGATTCAAGTGCACTCACCACCAAATACTTTACAGCAAGGCTTGATACAACTTCCTTTCCTGCAACTGTTGAGAGCTCCAAGACTACTTCTTCACTATCTCCAGTCACCTTTTCAAGCACCGACTCATCAATGAAACATGAATCTGATTGTGGATCTAGTATAGCATATACCACTTGCTTGTAACCTGGAGCATTTAAGCTATGCAGCTGAACAGGCACTACCATGGTGTGTGAGCATTGCCTGTCTGCAGTGCATGCTACCTGTAATGCTGTAGTACTATCATTTGAACTGCTATATTTATCAATGTGAAGCACTGTTGGATGCTACTGCTCGCATTGTGTGCATCTTTCCCTATTTCGGCATGATCTCCGCAGGTGCCCAGCTTTTAAACACCCAAAACACAGTCTGTGTCTTTGCACAAGTTGTCTGCGATCATTCGCATTTTTGCACAGAAAGATTTCACCTTCTTGAATCTTGTGTCCTGAGCACAATTCACAAATTTGTTCCTTTCTTCTGGTGGATGGTACATCACAACCTGACAGGAACACACGTGCTCTTCCACTTCTCATGGCCGGAACTTGCCCAACTACAACTGGACCACAGGCAATACGTGCTTCTTTGCTCAGGAACGCCACACATTCTCCAAAGGATGGGTAGCATCCAGCAGACATACCCTTGGACTCAAGATGCTTTCATCTACGTGCGCCTCCATCTGTCAACCAAGTACATGGGCAGCTTTTGTAGTATAATTTGGTTTTCATTTGGGTAATTCAGCACATTTAAATGACCAACATCTTTGGCTACTGACAGGCCGTGTTCCAGAAAGTCTGCAAAGTTCCGTAGTGCCTTGCGATCACCTGGTATTAGTGCATGCCATTCATGAATCTTCTTTCTGTATGTATTGCCCACAATTAAATCATTACCATATCGATCCAGAAGTTTCTCTTTAGCCTTTTGATATGCATCTTCTGTTCTGAGATGTAAGAATCCAGCAATTGCTGCTCTTTCCTCACCACCAGTGTACTGTCTCAGGAAATGAAGCTTCTCTACAGAACTAACTAGCTTCCCTTCAATGTGTGTCTCAAAAGATTTGAGCCAAATGGAAAAGTTGTGTACATCACCTTTGAAGATTTCTGGCTCAAAGGTTGGAAGGTTGTTGTGCTTCAATTGCTCTGTCATTATGCCTGCCAGATTCTTCAGTACCTCATTATTTACTTGCCTTGCCTGGTCAGCACCAGCCTGTGACTTCCTTGCACCATCATCACCCTCTTGTAGACACTCCCTGTGTTGCACTGATATTCCTGAACCCTTCGTGGATTCATAATCTTCAAGAACTCTTGTGAGGGGACGAGTGGTCTAGGGGTAAGATGCTTGTCTCACAATCGAAAGGTTGTGGGTTCGAGTCTCACCTGTCGCTACTCTTCGCCCGCGACCAATCGGCGTGAAAGATTGGCGACGCTATATGACTCAACGGTCGACGTGTCGTAAAAACCAATAACCAAGAACTCGTGTTAGCCTCACTTACGGCCATGGCTGTCCTCAGTTCGTGATGTTGCTCCTCAAACTTCAGTTCAATTTTCTGCAATTCAAGGGCATGCTTCTTTTTCAGTGAATCTTTCTTCTTGAGCTGTAGAGCAGCACTTTGTTCTCGACTTTCACCTTGCTTGCCTTGCATATCTTCCTCATTTTCCTCATCTTGCAATATCTGACTTTCTTGAAACTTCAACTCAGCTTTCCCTTTCTCCAACTGGTAGCGTTCTTTTAACATGGCTGCTTTTGTGGAAGCCACAACTTGCACCTGCATTTCCTTCAGCTTCAGCATGCTCACCTTTGTACTTACTGAGCTTGATCTGCTCTTAAGACTACAGCTTAAGCCAGGTTTCAAAACACTATCAGCTGGTGCTACTTCAAATTCCTCATTTTCATTCCATGCAGAATCTGCTTGGTTTCCTTTGACCATGTGTTGCTTCTTTCCTCGTCTCAGCTTTTCCTGATATCTCAGCCTGATACTGACTCTGTTGGCCTGATAATCCTACCTCTAGATGAATAGCAAGCTTCAGCACCATCTTTATCCATCTTGACTTATAGGGGGTTTCCTATGATTAATTCATACGCCAACACAGGAAGGTTGAGTCAGTCACATTTTAGTTCACTAACTAAAAGAGGAACAGGGCATGTTCATATCAGATAAAAGAAAACGACTAACTAAAGAAAAACATGAGGGGTTTGGTACACAAGTATCCAGTCAATGTGCCACACGCCTCAGCTATGAAATATAATATGTAGGTACTACAACAAACTACATTCACTTTCAAGTAAAATAATGATCTGACTACATGTACAAGGCTGCCTATCTACTCTTGTCTGCTAATATTGACAAATATCTAATTCTCTACTTCACCAACAAAGAAATGAGGGAGAATATTTACTGTAACGGCCAACATGGGTTGCGACTGGGATAGAGACCACGTGACTTGACTCATTTATTGGCTCTCACATCCCGTCGCCTCTGGTCACGTAAATACTGTGAAGAAATGAACGAAACAAACATTAGGAAATGAAGAAAACAACGACATCAATGTTCAGCACAGAAGCATAAATATCTCATCACGTACGATGACCACCTGTAGTCAGGGCACATGCAATAACAATGCGCACTTACTTCTGTCCCAGATTGGTAGGATCTTGTTTGTTTCTCGCCAGAAGGGCGGTATCTCTCGTAGTTGTATATCTGCGGTATCTCTCGCAGTTGTATATCTGCGGTATCTCTTGCAGTTGTGTGTCTGCGCTATATCTCGCACATATCGATACAGAATCTCCGTCCGCCTTTGTGTACAACGTCGCAACGAATGAACATGGCTGTGTCCAGTGGAATGGCAGCTCGACGAGTGCGGCGTCGCAAACGTCTCAGACCAATAAGGTTTGGAACTATTAAGCTGTCAACTTGTAAAATTATCAGCGGTAACAGTAAGGGTCAAGTTAGATTTGACTTTGCACTTATCATTAGTATGCCATCCTTTGATCACCTCCCAGCTCAATATCCAACCTACGCTTACTTCCTACGTCCCCTCCTACCCGGAGTTATTTTCTGCCCTGGTGGATGGTGCGTGATCACATTAGATGATCTGCCTTTAATCCAAGATAACCAGCCCCTACACCTACACCTACACCAACCCCGCTCCCACTCGCATCGGCATAATTTTGCAGCCCGGCGCTTTTCCAGCGCGTGTGTGAAGTGAACAGTCCACACTGTTCAGTCAGTCTGAACAGTCCACACTGTGAATCCCAAAACTACCAGACATTCGGTTATCGAAGTTGTACCTTTGGCCGAGGTTTACCTTGGCGCACACCTTCCTTTGCGCACGTTGTAATTTACTGCAAGGCTGGAGCTGCAAGGCTCACCAAGTCAGGGGATCTAAGTCTTTATTTTTAGGACAAGTTTTCAGATTGAATTGGGAAAACGGCAAGGGACAAACAAACCACAGGACAAGAAAAACAGAGGTCCAGCCCCCACCCCTCGAGACCCACCAAGGATCTCCACCCATAATTCCCTGTTTTATTGGATCTTTGGTACCAACAGTTTCAAGAAACCAAAAGAAACCTGGTGGATTTTTTTCGGGCGAACGCATATCCTATGGCATTCAGAGTGAAGTTATCCCTGTGCTCCATCGTGTAATCTCTATTTTTTCGAGCGATGTCGCCACAACTCGACTGAAATTTCCCTCTGCCGTGATTACGAGGCCGAAACATCGGTTGCCACAGCCCGGGTTCACGGCTAATTCCTAGGCCAGGTTTCTCATGCGTTGCATAGTCGTTGGTGGTTGGCGTTACTCCAGCCTGCCACCCGGTGATGACGTGACGTCTGTCGGCTGACTGATAGTGATGTGGTGTGTTTATGGCGTGTGTTTTTGGGTATGTGATCTTGGCGATGATGTTCACCGATTCTTAAGACCTGAAGAGGTTGGAAAAACTAGAAGGAACTTGAAGTAGTTGCAGAACTTTAAGAGCGTTGGAAACTGGAAGCGTTGCAACTGGCAGAAGTGGTCGTAGCGACAGTTTGAGAGAAAATGTTGCGTTGCATCCTAGGCAGTCAAGTTGTCAGGGGTCGTGTCATTGCCAGTCATTATCATTTACGTTGTTCTTGCCGAATGCACTTTTTTTTAGCTCGGGGTAAAAGCTAACCGTGGTGAAATGTTAATGAAAACGTTCAATTTTTAAAGTGATGGGGGTTGTAGATTATGTTTAGTTTTGCAACGGCAAAGTTTTGAAACTGGCTTCATGCCGACCCGTGTTGCTCTGTAATCAAACTGATTACACATTTTGATGTATTTGCACCAGAAGTTTCTCAGTAAACATAATCGAGGGCTTGACATTTGCTTAAAACTCTGATAGCAATTGGCGATGGACATATTGAAAGGAAAAACAAAACGAAATGTTGAACAGAAATTAAAACAAAACCATTTGTGGTCAGCTCCTTTCCTCTGTGAAATAAACTGGACACAAACTGACATGAACACGAACCTTCATTTTTATTTCTACTTCAAGCTTTGCCATCTTCGAGTTCGTTTCCCAAAAACTTAAGGCGTGCGGGCCATGCCCTCACGCGACATTTGTGGAGGTAGGACGACATTTGTGAGGACATGGAACTCCGCCGTATATTGTTCTCACTCTTACCCATTCAAAGCGTGCGAATGAACAACATAAGCACCATATGACCTTCCTGGTAGTAGCCCTTAGGCACTCCCCAATAATTAATCAAGGGAGGAAGCTAGCGCAAATAGAGTATTGAACTTCCCGAGACCTCTCCATCATTTCGTCAAGGTTCATTTCCTGAGCACGTGACAGGC
The DNA here is from genome assembly GCA_034440615.1 of Ashinkailepas kermadecensis. Classification (NCBI taxonomy): domain Eukaryota; kingdom Metazoa; phylum Arthropoda; class Thecostraca; family Neolepadidae; genus Ashinkailepas; species Ashinkailepas kermadecensis. Next base: position 730,635 of record JAOTOM010005032.1, read on the forward strand.
TAGTTGTCAGCACGTTATTAATTGTGATATCCCGTTTATAGTTTCAACACCAAAACATCTGATTTCTGCGTGCAGGGTTTGTCTTGCCGAAAAAAATGGAATGTGGGGCTTCTATGCAGAACGACATATTCCAAAATCTAATGTTTTTGTATAATGTGACTGCAACCACAATTTCCTCAGGTGCAAACACGTCTCCCCCTTCCCCACTTCGTCGAACATGTTTTTCTATGCAAAATATGCTTCGAGATTGGTGGCATGTATTCATTGTTAGCGAATGAGCGACGTGAAATTTACAGAACACAGCTGTGTAATTTCCCCATTGGGGCACCGCAGCCAAATAAAATGAAAACGCCAAGCCAAGGCTCGTGTTTTTGTCGCTTTGTTCGGCGCTTTGTAGACGATTATTTGCCCAGATAGCCGTCGCATGTCGGTATTTTTTAGGTGCTAACAAGTAGTTTTAATTTTGGCTTTTCAGCGTTAAAATACCATAATACTGAAACCAAAATGTATATTTTCTGAACAGTCCTGTACGTATTTTAACAAGCGCATGATGAACATATATTGCAAATACATGTTTTGTTTCATATTCGAATTCAACTGCTGTGTTCATGCATTGTTGTTCCACCTGAGTCGGTGCGGTACGCGATTTGGAGATTAATGAAGGTGAGTCAGAAAATGTGTGCCATAAATTCAGATTTAATTTACATGTGCTATGTCAGGGTTGTCTCTTTTAGTTGAGATAATAGCGGTCATTTTGACAGTTTAACAGTTTAACACTGTTTAATCGGCGAGCAGAAGCATGAATTACCAGACGTGGTGCCAAAGTCCAAACTGTTGTTCCACGATGCTTGTTTTGGTCACTTCAACAAAATATAATAGGTAACAAAATAGGTAGGTAGTTCAAAATCTTGGAAGGAGAAATAAAACTATTTTAATTTAGGATAGGTACGCTTCGTCAGGCTAGGTCCTGTGATAAAGTGCTCAAGATTAACTGGAAAGTGAAAACTAAAGTTCATTCAGCCTCAACACTGCCCTTATTCTGATGTAACATGTTTAAATACAAATATGTAGTAAATTTGCATTTTAAGGTTTAAAATATGCAACCATGTTGCAAAATGCTATGACAAACTGCTTCCTTTTCAGTTGGGATGCAAAATATTACCTTAAAAAACTGAGTGGGGTAATATATAATGAAAAGTGATGTAAAATTTCAGAAAAACACCTGACTAAACATTTGAAGATTATGCAGCACTGCACTGCGCATTGTTAATAATATTGTCAGAATAACCTTCGACCTTTTACTCATTATAACTGAAAGATAAATGACACCAAAATGAACTGTATATTTCGACGTCGTGTCTTTTTCAACAGTGACAGTTTGAGGGTGAGAAAACAAGTACAAAATGACGTGGAGCGTGTTACAGCATGCACTCTATAAATTAACGATCTCACAGCCAGTGGAATCCGATTGACATGACCTGATTTTAATACATAATATGTTAATATATAAATACACTTTAGGTGCTAGACATCGGTACCATATAAAGAAACAGAAAACATTTGCCACATCATATACCTACTCACTCCACTGTGCTGAATAATACCCATCGGCTACGACAAACGCGATGTTAACGTGTAGCTATGTGTTTTGATGTGCTCTGTAGCCTGTGTTTCTGGTGTCTGTACATCGGTGTTTGGTGCTGACGGTATAGTTCGGTATGGGACCGGTGGCAACAGAGTCCAAGAGGATGTCTGGGTGTTAAGTGTTGGTCTACGATTTATAATTTCCAGTGATTCAACTATTTTTAGCTCCGCAACGTCTTTACATGTGCTTAAAATTTATATCCTGAAAGAAGCTGAGCTTATGGGTGTCTCCATGTGACTGTGGCGTGTGTGGTGTCCTATTTTTGGCGTCTCTTAGGTGTTCGTGGAAGCGCTCCCTGACGCTGCGTTTGGTCTCTCCAATGTACGTTGTTTTCATATTTCCCTGTTGACATAGTATGCACGTTATGACATATACGGCATTTTTTTTAATGGCACTTTCCTTCTAAGCCTGCATGACACGTGTGGCAGTGCCTCGGTCCCCCCGGACATGGAGGAGGGCACAGGGCAGACCTGGTGACGATGTCACCGAGCGTTCTCCCACACTGCCATGCAACTCTCAAGGGCAAGCCCGATGATTTTACGACGGAATTAACTCTTCTGGTTAGCGAGTCGTCTACGAAAGGTAAAGAAATGTAGGTTCAGAGGTAAAAAAGTATCGGTTGTGTCACCGGACAATTTCAGGAACTCAAAGGTGTCTCATTTTTTTCCGTCAAACGCACAAGGAAGGCTCCATTCCCCAGTGGCAGCCAGTAACCATTTCGTTGAAAACAGGCGTGCATCTGAGTTTCTGTTCGTCGATGGGCGTAGGGAGGCGGGGTACCGTGGGTGCCTACTGCACAGGCAGCCCCCCACCCCCTCCTTATTTTCCATGCTGCACCATCTATATCAGCTAAAGTTGATCATAGCAGAATTTTTCGTACCGTGAGATGCATACCAGGGTACAAACAGGCCTAATCCGGTGATATTTTTGCTAAAAATGGAGGGGGGGGTCGCGAACATGAGGTTGAAAACTCCTTGGCACTGTCACTTTCTTGTCAGGTCCTACAACCGAACGTTAGGTATGCCAGGTATAAAAAATAACATGGACAGCGAAACAATATATTGGCGTGCGTGGGATTATCGGAAACCTTCAGTGGCAGTGGATGAAACACTTGGCGGTAGGTAAACATTATGAGCTAGAAAGTACGGAAAAGTACATTCATTTCGACACACCAGCACCTCAAATTTCGGCTAATCGTGAGAATCAAAAGGTATAGGGTTATGGCCGCGTCTTCGAAAGTGATGCAAACTAATATGATATACTATTATCAGCCGGAAATCCCAGCATATATCTTCTCCTTTCAACTAAAACGGCTATAATCAGCGCAACGCGAGTGGAGGCAATTCAGTTGGATGTAAATTTCATGCTATAATGATTCTCTGAGTAAAATTGGCGGTGATATTGTTACTGCAGGCCGCACTGCAAACGTGAGCTGCAGGCCAGGGCCACAGGCCGAACGCGGGATTTTTCTGGACCGTTCCCGGCCCAAAGGCCGTCCGTGACCCAAGACGTAAGTCATGTAGGCGCCGTCCATGGTTCCACGATGGACAGCGCCTGCAGTCGCGACTAGTGACATCTCAAGAGCCATAGCGACACGCTGATAATGTGTGCCGAACCATTTGACGCACACGACATCCGAGAATAAAACCTATCACAAAACGAACCCCAGTCCCCTGGTGGTCCATAGAAGGTTCCCAAGCAATAGCCGCTAGAAAACGAGCATTTATAAAATATTTCCGCCATCCCGACCAACAAAATTGAATCAACCGGAACCATGAACGTGCAAGAACACGCTGCATTATACGTAACGCTAGGTACCGTTCATGGGCAAATTACCTTCAGCAACTCACTTTCGACACACCGTTAAGCAAAATACGTGGATTAATCCGCCGTTTGAGCCATTTAGATCACTACCGGCCATCAAACTTCACAATATCACCATTACCGAACGCCAAGCAATAGTAAACATCATAGCGGATACCATTGCCCACCATAGCTCCGACGAAAACTACAGACCGGGTTTCATAGAAAATGCACTACACATTTCTTACCTCGATCCCGCACAATTTGATTCTGATAACACAGAAATATATAATTCTCCTTTTCAAATTTCAGAACTTGATGGAGCCATTTCCTCCGCCGGCATTACTTCAGTAGGGCCCAACAACTTACACTATTTTTTTCAGACATTTACCGGATCATACCAAACATTGCATTTTGCACACATTTAATTCACTATGGACAACTCATGCCTTCCCCGAAACTTGGAAAGAATCTTTCATAGTACCCATCACAAGACCTGGCAAGGACCATAGTAACCCCACTAATTTTCGACCCATTGACTCACGAGTTGTTTATGAAAACTTGTTTAACGTAAAGCTATCAAAAGACTGACCTGGCACCTGTAGACAAATTCCCTTCTATCACCCTTTCAATGTGGTTTTCGCCGAGAACGCAGCATCATAGATCGTCTTATTCGACTAGAGACAGACATCGTCAAGGCTACAAAAACATGAACACACTGCCGCAGTATTTTTAGACATAAGCAAAGCGTATGATATGGTTTTCAGACCCGCATTACTCTTCAAAATTAAACAAAAAACTCGGTATAAAAGGATATTTAGCACATTATTTAATAGGTTTTTATCTGGTTCTCGTCGATTCCACATCAGGTGCCGGTCACCCATTTCCGATCCACATCGCCTCCAGGACGGCCTACCACAGGGAAGTTGTCTTTCAACCACTATTATTTAACATTATCATTAATGATCTTTTCGATGATATGCCTGCCAATATATCATATTCACTATTTGCAGACGATAGCGCAATTTGGTGCACCGGCAAAAGTTATGAAACTGTTTAATTCGCTTGCAAAACACACTTGACAGAATACACGAATGGTCCCTGAAGTATGGTTCCATTTTTTCGGCCCCAAATTCTGCAACACTTATATTTAGTAAATCGACACCTTCCCCAAACCCAGACACACCGCTTCACCTCGGGAACAGCCACATACCTTTTGTAAATTCATTTAAATTTCTTGGTATTATTTTAGACCGTAGGCTTTCAATGCATAAACACATCAAACACATCCAGAACAAATTTTTTCACCGCTTCATTTTTTTTCGATGCATCACTTCTTCGTCACTTCTACTACTCTACAAATCCTTAATTCTACCCATAATATAATATGGATCCGTAGTATATGCCGTGCTAGCACATCCTTCTTAAAAAATTAGACACCATAAAAATAAATTTATCCGTATCGCATTCGGTGCAATGACTACTTCACCCATCATTTCTTTAGAAGCCGAAACAGGAATATCTCCATTAGCTCTCAGACGAATGCAACAGACACTCGGGTATGCCTAAAAAGTCCAATTTCACGAAAACCGCCCCACACACACATCCTTGCACGCTCTTCCAAACACACATCATGATTATCTCGGTACAGCCGAAAGAAAAGAACTGGCCTCACTATAGCTTCTCGGATCAAAACATTTTCTGCAAAACTTCATTTCACTATTCCACTGATTATTTATCTTTCTCCACCAACTACAGCACCCTGGCAGATGGCCGAACGACACATTCTTTTTATCTCACCACCACTCCAAAATCACAGCTTTGTCCAGAATGTGCCAAACAAAAATTCCACCAGTTTCGGTCTCGATATCGCCATGTTCCTTTTGTGTATACTGACGGATCCAAGGAAGCCAACATCACAGGAAACGCAATTTTTGCGGGAGCATACAAAAAACAACATCGTTTACCGGACGGAACCTCAATTTGCATTGCCGAATTACATGCCATTCTTATTGCTCCCCGTTATATCCACAATCGTTTCCTTTGTCACCCCATGCGCAGCGTCGTCGTTTGTTCCGACTCTAAATCTGTCCTTCAATCACTTTCTTCACTTTCTTTTTCGCACAATTGTCATATCTCCATTTATGACACACTTCGAACACTTCATCACATAGGCGTGAAGGTCCGTATCCTGTGGGTGCCCAGTCACTGCGGGATCCCAGGAAACGAAGAAGCCGACAAATTAGCAAAAGCATCACTGCACCTACAACACATCACAGAAATTCCACCACATTTCGAAGGCATTCAATCATCCATACCACAGAGCATTCGACATTTTTGGACACAAAATTGGACACAAAACACAAACCATACACAGTTACGCGTCATCAAACCTGGCGTCGACACCTGCACCACATCATATAAAAAACGTATGGCAGAAAAAGTACTACCGCGTTTACGTTGGACCATACTTTTGTTAACCATCGACATATATACACGGCTTCACTTCGACCTTAATGCCCATCATGCAACACCCATCTTACAGCCACACATATACTCCTACACCGTCAACAATAGCATGGCCCTCGAAAAACACTTACCGACTACTGCCGAACACACAACATTCCATTTTCTTTACCCACGCTACTAGGAGATGAACGCCCTTTTCTAATCAAACTACTTTTCATCTTTCTCCGACAAACCAACTTGCTCCAGAGATTATAAACTGACTGTAACAGCATAACATTTTATTTCTTTTTTCCAGGCACGAAATGGCCTGAAGAGGCCGAAGTCCCTATTTTAATGAAACCCAATGCACTCATCATCATGATCATAAAAGCTAAGAGGGGCGTTCTTAAACAGCTAAGATATTAAAAGTCAAAAGTCGGGGTCATTCAGGTCGTGTACTCCTCAGAATTCCTTCAAAATGGGCACAAATGTAATCTAGGATGCATTGACGACCATGAGCATAAAAGCTGAGAGGGACGTTCATATAGGAAAGTTCCTATATCGGCTTGAGTGATAGTCTAATGAACTTCGCGTTTCGATAACCCCGGTTGTGAAAGCACCAATGTCCTTACAGCTGCCTGTATTTGCACTGCAGCACTCGTACGATCACACGAGACAGACAGACGGAGTACAGAACTTTCTTCTATGAAGGAAAGCCGTGATATTGCCTTTTCGATGACTTTAGAGGTCGAATTTAGATGGAAAGTTAGCGCGCCGGACCGTCCAGCACAGGTCCGCTCGCCTTGAATGTCTAACAGCTACTACCTGGTCGCCCGACGTGGGGCCCGTCACGGGCGAATACCCCCGGCTGCTTATTGGTCGAGGAGTCAGAAACGCCTCTTTACGTCACATCCTTGTTCTGGAATGATCGAGTGCCTTCTAGACGGGGAAGATGGCTTGCGGCTAGTGGCGGATAGTGATGTTACATTTACGGTATACTTTTACAATCGGCAGGCTCGTACGGTCGGGTCCTGCGGGAACTGGCGTGACGGACTTGTCACGCCCGAGTGTCAAGTCATGCTGATGCTGGCTCAGGTCCAGGTCCAGGACGGATGACGATGATGTCTTCACCGAGCGGGAAGGGCTGGATGGTTTGGATTGCATTGTGGGTTCCAGGTACAAACCTCGGTTCAAAGATGCGGAAGCATAGGTCTGGGGTTGGATTTTGACCACAAATACATGTTACTAACAGTTGACAATATGTCACACATCAGGATAGGTGACGTCACAACATCACTTCAACATCATTATGCCCATATGGGGTTCCATCACAAGGTGCTGCACGCACCACGTCCATCACATCGGTAATCAGGCCGGTAGGTGGCGTTACTCCGTCACCGTTTGTGGCGCCACTGCGTCAACAATACAGTTACATGTTCACATGAAGCGACTCACTGGTACACTTCGACGACATATCTACTAGAGCCGTTACGTAAGCAGTGATTGAAACATCATCATTTGTAATTTTAACTGCTTCATCATTGAATCATTTTGCATCTCCACAAAGCTTGCAAAGGCGTTAGCTTTATTAGGCATGACGTCGACTCCGTCGACATCAGCTTCGTAATCAGTGGAAGTAGCGGAGTCATCGTGAATTTGAAGTTTGTATGGAGGCCGATCCTCGTCAGATGATTCCACCAAAAGTCGTTTTTCAGGGACTGGCCTCACTGGGCTTTCAGTCGAGTCCTGCAGGCGTTTTGCTAATTCTGAAAGCGGAATTACATCTTCCGATTCGCTGATTGGAGGTTTTGAACGTTTCGCCAATTGCGATTGTGAAGTTTCAGGGTCTGAATCACTGGACATGGGTAAGGGTCGTTTTAAGCGCTCTGCTAATTCTGAAAGGGGTAAATTGTCTTCTGAATCGCTCAAAGAGGGAAGTGGTCTTTTGTTTCGTTCCGCTGGTTCCGATAATGGAGCGTCGTCGTCTGACTCACTAGTCGACAGCAACGGCCTTTTGTTTTTCTGGACTGGTTCAGACAGAGGAATGTCTGTCTCAGTATCACTCGATACCGGTGGGGGCTCAGCTACATCTGCTGACGGGGTGAGAGGTGATATCTCTGGCAGGTCAGATTCGATCGGCGGTGTTTGCACCGAGCCAGGTACGGGCTCTGTCAACTCAGCGGTTTCATCATCCTTTGTTCTCTGTGGGCTGCATACGTCCATGGGCCAATCCTCACAGGGACTGTAGTCAGGGCCGGCCTCGGCCCGTTTGGCTGACCTAAATGGCTGCACTCGTTCAGGGACAGCACCATCTACCTTTGACGTTTTCTCTAAATACTTCTGGTTCACCGGTTCATCTTGGTCCTTGGTGGGTTCCCATGCTGTGTTCGGGTCGGCTAGCCGTAGTTTCTGTGCATGCACCAACCGGGTCTTACCGGAGGTCTGATTCCTGATCACATAATTAACTGGGCTAGTTTGTTTGACAACCGAAAGTATGGTTTCCACGGCAACGAGAACTTTGACGACTTGCCAGGTTGTACCGTTGTGTCATAATAATACACGGGATCTCCAATTTTGAAGTTTCGCGACTTGGCTTTACGGTCTGCGTACTCACGGTTCCGTTCATGGCTCTCCACAATGTGAGTCTTTACATGGCTGTACGCCTCATGTAAATTAGACAGCATTTTTGGGACATAGTCTTCTCCGTAATATTTCATTTTAGGCTGGAGCAAATTGTCCAGGGGTAGAACGGGGTCTCTACCGTACAGTGTGAAGAATGGCGAGATGGTTCCAGAGCTTCCAATGTTAGCGGTCCGATAGGCGGCGAGAGTAGCCGGAATCTTTGTGTCCCAATCATCTTGATTTTTGTTTATTGTTTTCACCAATATGTCGTTTTGGCACCTATGGTACCTTTCGCAGCGTCCGTTACTTTGTGGCCTATATGCACTGGTGGTGATATGGTGAATATTCAAACAGGTTTCCAGCTCGTCTACAACAGCATTTCTAAATTCTGTTCCTAAGTCCGAAAGTATCACGCGTGGACATGAGTGGCGTGGGATGATTTCTTCCATAAGGATTTTCGCGACGGTATGAGCATCCTTTCGCTGAGTGAAAAACTTTCCGGCGAAGAAGAAAACAAGTCGATGATTGTGAAGATGTAACGGTTACCTTGTTGCGTTTCCGGGTACGGTCCACACGTGTCAATCCCAATCATTTCAAAGGGATAGTGAGGTGCTGGCATCTCCTGCATCGGGGCTGGGGCTGCTTTGGCTTTGCGTCCTGTGCAGTGCAAGGCACGCAAGCTTTGAGGTAGGCCACTGTGTCTCTCCACATTCCGTTCCAATAATATCTTAATTTAAGCTTTTCGTATGTTTTGGTGAGTCCATGTGTTCTGCAAAGAAACATTCGTGCATCTCCTTCAATACTTCCTGTCCCAGGGATTTTGGCACGCATAGTTGTAAGCCTGGAAATGGTCCACAGCAAGGTCCGTCGCTAATTTTGTTGATCAGTTTGTCCAATTCCATGTAATGCAAAACGATGTCCCGATAATCTGAGTGATTTTTGTCATTCATGATTTTCCGAATACTTGCTATTTCCTCATCGGCATTCTGTAGTTTCGCTATATTCTCCCATTTCACAAGTACTTCCTTAAATTTTTCTTCTCTGCTCAGGTCTTCCTCTGGTTTGCCAAATTCGGTGTGACGAAGATCACCCATTGGAACATGGTCTGAATCTATGACATTCACGTCTTGGTCAGTTTCGTGCAATCTACTGAGATGGTCTGCAACGATATTTTTTCTTCCTTTAATATAAATGATTTCGCAGTCGTGCTCTGAAAGCATGATAGCCCATCTCTGCAACATTGGATTTTTCATTTCTGACCGGTTAAAAAAAATATGTGGACGGTGATCGGTCAGAATGGTGAATTTCGATCCAAGCAAATATTGGCGTAATTTTTGCACAGCCCACACGCACGCGTGAAAGTCAAAGTCATTTATTAACACGCGCCCTGGAGGGCCGCTGAGAATTACGCGCACTGGAGGGGGGGGGCGGATTCCGCCCCCCCCCCTAAGATCTCGGCTCCTAGTAAAGCTGGAGGAACGAAATTCGCAGGGTGGATGGGCACGGTAGTGAAGTCTATTGTGTGCAATTTTCGTTACCTTAGGTCAATATCTTCAAGGTCAAATGAGGTCAGATTGGCAAAATTTTCCGGTTTTGCGTGGCTTGGCTTGTCATCGTTATGGATCGCTGTGATTGTGTTTAAGTGCTCAAAAATGGGCATCAATGATGTTTTGGACATTACTAATGATGCAATGCAGATGATAGACCCAACATTTGACCTCAGGTCACCTACATAGCACCACTTTATCAGGTCAGTTACCTGTTCCAGTTACCGGAACCGGCCGCCCGCCCGACTGCTCCGTCGGGCAGCTCGGAGCAATCGGCTTCGTGAAGAAGGGAGTGAAGTACATGAATAAAGTATGGAAACGCAATGACAAACAGTACAAATGACAACCAGTAGTGCATTTATGGCAACATTCCAGTTGATCAAGTTTGGTTCCATTAACCTGTCATGAACTTGACCTGACTTGACCTTAGTGACCTAACATGACCTTGAAACTATACAGCATATCAATATGCATCAAACAAGTCCCTAGTGTTGCCTAGAACACTTCCCTTTTGTCAGTATACTGGGAGCGCATCTGCGCCGATTTTTGTGGTCTGGCGCTAAAACATTTTTTGACTTTAGCAGCCCCTAACTTGAAAAATTTTCGGGCGAGTTCAATTTTTCTTGCTTTAAACGACGCGCCGTTCATATTTAAGCAGGTACACCAAACATCGCGTATATCGACCGGTAAAATCTGCAGTTATTTGCGAAAAACCGGAGGGGTGGGCGGATTTCGCCCCCCCTCCAGTGCGCGTATTAAGGCACTGCCACATGGTGGAACTTACGAAAATACCTAGTCAATTGATCACATTCCTGCCATCACGTTAGATAAAATTGTAAAAGATAAAGGATAAAATCACGTTACAATTTACGGACGGTGCAGCTTCGTAAAACTACCGGCTAGAAATTCATTCAGCTGCTCATGACATCCCATACAGACAAGCATTGCGACTCTGGTATGGTTCTTCACGCAGGTCACCTAGCTACCTAGTTGTATGGTTGAGACTGATAGCATGCACGAAGGTAGCACGGCTAATTGTGTCGCGTGCTTGACCGGGAAGCCCATTCCACTGGAGAGTGGAGCGGTAGGAGAAGCCCCGCTTCTCACACACCTTCACCTTCGAGTCCTGTATTCACACTCTTGCATGACACGACACGCCGCCGAGCCACCCCCGGCGGCCCGGGTCACGTGACCGGGTCACGTGACAGGCCCGGCGGCGGCCCAACAACAGACACCAAAGTCTGACACTTTCCCCTCTCATCCAAATTGCGAGGGTAATCGCAATTGAACACAAAAAAAACGGGTTTCAGCTCAGTATATACACCGCGTTTGAAGCAAATAACGCTGAACGGCTACCCTGACCCCACCTATGTCGCCGTACCAAGTAAGTACCATGTATCTTCTGTACAAACGTCAAGTCTGGCACTGAACAAGTGATACCCGCGGCCGCAATGCGCAACAATACTCGCACCTTGCACTGAAAACGTGAAACGTGTCACACAATTACACATCACGATCGCGCACAACTTTTACATTTTTCACATGGGTGCGTCGAAGTTTTCCACCTTTTTCAAGAAAATCTAAGTGCCGTCGACCTCGCAGGGCGACTACAACATAAGGTCCTATCCAAGGATAATCCAACTTGGATCGAGCGGAAAAGTTCCTGTACAACAACCTGTCACCGACTTTGATCGCTGGCTCTGCAACTCTGTGCCGCCTGTCATACTGCTGTTTGTATCTTTCGCAGGTATGGACGTAGTCTTCGCATCCTGTCTTTATGCCCGGGTACCAAGCGTGCCGACTGATCAGCTCGTACATTTTCTCAGGGCCACCATGGGCGTGGTGTGTGGTGTCGTGGTGAGCATGAAACAGCTCATATCGTTTTGCCAAGGGCCAGACCACCTGCTCGGGGCCCGCCGACCCTGCCGGCGTTCGGCGCACAATCCCGTCTCTGAGTTTGAAATGTTCCGACGGCTCACGTTTCAGACAGGGAGGGGCGAAACGTGGCCACTTTCCATGATTCAAGCGATGTGCTATGGCTCTACAATTCCTGTCGTGCCGCTGGTACCAGCGCAGGGTATCTGGCTTGAGAGGAACCAGTGAAACAGCGGAAACCTCCCGAGCCCCCTCGCTAGCGACTTCACAACCGTTAGACTTCGGTGTCGAATTTGTACGTACAGATTCCGGGTACAAATCCGTCCCCCGTACCGGGGTAGCATCGGCGCGTCGGCCGTGCGTCGTCCGTGCACTGTCCGTGCACTGTTGCTGAGTTTCGCCACCAGGGTCAGGGGCGGCGCGACCGTCCGCACGCTCTGTAGCCGGCGGATCCGACTGACCCACGCCCGGTCTCACCGGTCCGCTGTCGCCGGACGTGTCAGGGACTGTCTCCTGTCCCCGTGCCGTATCACAACCATGTGATGGTTCGTCGGCCGACCGGGCCGCATCGCTGATCTCCTGTTCCTGGTCCGTGTGTATGCGAGACAGCATCGTGAATCAAATCTTCTACAACGACAAATTCACTTTCAAGTTCCCAGTGATCTTCCCCGGACAACGCAACCTTAAGTTTACACGTGCCCAGAGCTTTCAAAGCATGCCCAGAGGCGGAAACAAGACGGGCAGGCGGCTTCAATGGCGAGTTCGGAGCAATGATGCCAAAAACACGGCTGTCTATCATACTCAGTTGGCTACCACTGTCTATTAAGGCATCACTTACCGCAAATCCATTGATTGCAACCCGAGCTAAGGGAAGGTTCACCAACCTTCCGCCAGCCTGCCCCCTTGTCCGTTTGGGCAGTGCCTTTTGAGGTGGCCGAAGTCGCGACAAGCCCAGCACTGGATGGCCTGCCGTCCACTCGTCTGCCGGTCCGGACTGCGCGATTGGCCGCGGTCGGCTGTTCTCAGCTCAGGCCGGCCGGCCGTGCCCGCATCGCTCTCCCGCGCCCGTGCCGGCACCGGTGAGCCGCCACGCTGCTCCCGGCCTCTGCTGGTCTGCCATGCTCTACCCCCAGCATGAGCCGCGCCGGCAGCGCCACTCCGCGGCGCAGCCGGAGAACTACGGCGCCAGCGCTCCCGTCCTGCGCCGTGCGCACCTGCGCCGGCCGCTCTGCCCGCGGCCCTGGTGCAGTCTCCGTCCGTGGCCCGGCGCCACGGAGGAGATGAAGATCTCTGTGGCGTTCGGATTGGGTGTGGAGACTCAGCAGAGATCCCAGCATACTCTGCCCAGGTGACTGTGTGCTCACGTTCGTTGACGGATGACGCTGTGCCGCAGAGTTCGGCCAGTTGTTCCTCCCGAGTTAACTCCTTGACTGCAGACTCGAAAGTAGACGCCCCTTGACGCGAAAGGAGACGCTTTTCCTTCGCCGATAAGCCGACCAAGAAGTGCCGGTAGAGAGCCGCTTGATAAATAACTCAGGCTAGCTCGAGCCGTCAAAAATCGGGAAGTCGGACAACGAAACGCTCAATGAGGCCATATTCACTCACGCAATTATACTTCAGGTCTTGAAAGTAGAAAACCGTCGCGAACAATAGAACACAGGGAATGTTAGCCCTCACAAACCACGGGGTTTCGTACCGACCGCTGCCACCATGTCACACACCTTCACCTTCGAGTCCTGTATTCACACTCTTGCATGACACGACACGCCGCCGAGCCACCCCCGGCGGCCCGGGTCACGTGACCGGGTCACGTGACAGGCCCGGCGGCGGCCCAACAACAGACACCAAAGTCTGACAGGGTGGGTGCTAACCTACACCGTTGCAGGTGAAGTGCCCCAGCATCGGTAGCACGAGTGCTTCTCTCCGACACAGCCGAGCGTTCAACAAACATTTACCTGATGGCAGGTGGGCAGTTCCCGCCGTGTATGGCTTTGTGTGCGTTGCACAGGTCACGGTGTCGCACCATCTCCTCAATCCTATCCCAGCCCAACTCGCGCAGAGAGGACGAGATGTAGTCGTGCTTCCGTCTTCCAGTGACCAGCCTATCCGCGAAGTTTATGCACTTCTGCACTCGCTTCATGCGGCACGCATCTGCCCCACCCCATACGGAAAGGCAGTAAAGGATATGGGGGAACACATGGACTTGGACGAGGAGCTTCAGGACTTCAGGGGTGAAGTGCTGCCGGAATTTGAAGAGGGACACGATGATGGCGGTGCACTTCCGGATGATGGAGGATATGTGCTTCTCCCACGTCAGCTGCTGGTCGAGGAATACTCCGAGCACTTTCATTGTTGGGGCCGGGTGGATATATTTTTTCCGAGATCATGATGTGAAAACCTGAAGCTTTTTTGAGAGAAGATCTGGTGCCAAGAATGGTGAAGCAGGTCTTGTCCGGGTTCATTTTTAGACTATTGGACTGGAACCACTTTTGGAGTGCATGGAGAGATTCCTCGACCCGCAACCGAAGGTGGGAGAGGCTGACGACGTCAGGAGCAGAGTGGTCTAGGAGGTCGGTGCCGTCAGCGTAGGCCACAAGGCGACCGTGAAGAAGGAAGGAGGACAGATCATTGATGAAGAGGAGGAACAGGATCGGCCCAACGATAGAGCCCTGAGGGACACCGTCGGTCAGGAGGAGTGTGGAGGAGCCGCCCGAGACCATCTGCTTCCGATCAGAGAGGTAGCTTTTGAACCACGGGGACGGGATGCCGTACCACCCCAGCTTACTCAGGAGAACGCCATGGTCAACGCTGTCGAAGGCCTTACTTAAGTTAATCGTCGTTAACGACGCGACGTGACCAATGTCGATGGCCCTAGAGATCCATTCGACAGCGTCGAGCAAGGCGTCATCCGTCGAATGACCGGGGCGGTAGTCGTACTGAAACGGGGACAGAATATTGTTCGACAACAGATAAGCCACAAGTTGGGAGCAAACGACTTTTTCCGTGATTTTGGAGAGAACAGAGAGATTCGAGATAGGCCGAAAGTTGTTCACATCATCTCGCGTGCCAGATTTGTGAATGGGAGTGACGCGGGCGACTTCCCAAGCACTCGGGAAGGTTTGTGAGGTGATGGATGTGTTGACGAGGTGGAGCAGGTGCGGGCCGATCACTGCAAAACATCGCTTGACGGCAAACAATGGTACGCCATCAACTCCCACCGCTCGAGACGAGCTCATACGGCTTATGGCCTTCGATAACTCGGGGAGCGTGGCGGGACACAACACAAGAGCAGAGGCGCACACTCCGGGTGGTCTGGGTGGGCACTGCTCTATGTCGCTGGTTCGTCCCGCCTCCTCGGCAATACGGGCTCCCACCGCCGCGAAGTGGGCATTGAAGTCATCTGCCCTCGCCGTGGTGTCGTCGTCTCTGCCTGGGAGGCCTGCCGCGGGACGGAGACCGAAATGCTTCATTCGGCTCCAGAATGAGCGCCGATCGGTCAGCAGGTCCGCACACAAGAACTCGCGCCTGGCCCTGATCTGCTCGCTCATGAGCTCGTTCTTACATCTCCGGTACTCCTGGCGTGCGGTGTCGTCATCTTCGCTCCTCCTCCACACCTCGCATGCCTCGCGACAGTCCTCTTTTGCAGCATCGATGCCGGGGTCGTTACGCAGCCACGGACAGTCAGGGTGCCGGATCCTGCTTGTCACCAGTGGGCAGTGCAGGTCCACGGCTGCGTTCCAGATGCGTAGGCCTCTTTCTGTACCACGGGCCATTTACGTTGTGTCTCATTCAATTGTTTCGACAGGTACTGTACCACTCTTTCACCTTCTCCGTGTTCCTGCACTAATACGGCTCCAACTGCTTCCTGGGAGGCATCCGTGTATAATTTGTACTCTTTCGTGATGTGGGGATAAGCCAGCACCGGTGCGGAAGCTAATTTTCGTTTCAGGGTTTCGAAAGCATGATGTTTCTTGGTGAGGTTTATAAGTGGCGTTGAGATTTTGCTGAAGTTGGGAATGAAGCGACGGTAGTAGGAACACATACCGATGAATGAACGGACTCCCTTGACATTGGTCGGGGCGGCCATATGTTGAATCTCTTCAACTTTCTCGGGGTTTGGCTTGATGCCTGAGGCTGACACTAGGTGTCCCAAGTACTGTACTCTTTCTTTCAAGAAGTCACATTTCGACAGTTTTAGTTTCAATTTCGCTTTTCGCAGTCGGCGGAAGAACTTCTTCAAGATGGGCCAAATGTTCGTCAAACGTTTTGGAGTATACTATTATGTCATCGATGTAGGCTGTTGCAAACTGATTTTGAATGCCAGACAGTACTTTGTTCATCAATTCTGCAAATTTTGGTGGTGCATTGCAAATTCCGAATGGCATTTTGCGAAAGTTCCACAGGCCTAGAAAACATGTGATTGCTGTTTTGGGAATACTCTCCTCGGACATAGGGATTTGCCAATAACCAGCTTTCAGATCCAAGGACGAAAAGAACTTCGCACCTCCCGGAGAGGAAAGTATGTCCTCAACTAGCGGGAGTGGGTAGCTATTTTTGTGCTATTTTTTGGTCACCTTGTTTAGTTTTCTGAAGTCAATCGCGAACCGGTTACATCCATCTTTTTTGCGAACAATCACTATCGGGGCGGCCCAGGGACTGAGTCCTCAATGATACCGGCGTCTAGCATCACTTTAATTTGTTCCTCTACGTATTTTCGCTGGGAGAATGGGGTCTTGTAAGGAGCCTGTGGAATCGGCGGGTTGTCTCCAGTGTCAATGTCCATTTTGATGACATCAGTCGTTCCAAGATCTGCGTCAGTCTCGGCAAATAAGTCAGTGTTAGCACGTAACAGCTGTTCTAGTCTGTCTTTGTCTGCACCAGTCAGGTGAGCCAGCTTGGCTTGATTCAGCGGGTCAGAGGGAGCGGTTGGCGGCGTCAGTTCAATGTCCTGTGTCATATCAATCAGGTTTTCCAAGTCAGAATCGTCTATAGTCTCAGCGAATGCAATCACCTGCTCTGGGTGCAAGGAGAAATCGCGAGTTGTAGTATTGACAATCGCACTGGTACGCGTTTGTGTTGGTCAGGCTTCGCTATTATTTCTGCTATGAACAAGCCAGGTTCCTCAGAGATCAGCGGCATGTTATCTAGCATGACAGTTTTGATCTACTAGTTAGACACCGTTAATGAAGGCTGGGCATTCCACGACAGTGTTGGCGGGAATGTGAATTCTTTCCTTGACTCGGACGAGTGAGCTCGTCAGTTCACTGTTTTGTTTTTGTGGTCTGAGAGGAATCATGTTTCCTTCGATGCAGAGGGCTTTCTTCTCAAAATCTAACTTCGCTCCAAACTTCGTCAAAAAATCATTTCCCAACATGCACTCCTGTTTTAGGTCCTCTACAATTTGAAATTCGAACGGTTTTCGAAATTTTCTCATCTCCACCATGAATGTTCCAACTCCAATGTTTTTCAGGCGATGGCCACTGGCGGATATCAGTGGTATGCAATCTCGTCGGTCCTGTGAGAAATTGATAGTATTTTACTCCGCGATTGTATCAAATAATTTTTTCGAAATCAACGATATATCGGCTCCAGTGTCCACGAGCGTATATGCTCTCTGGTTGCCGATGTGAAGCCAAGCCATGGGCGTGTTTGCCTTGATGTGAACTTGCTGGACGCGTGCCAGCCTTTGTTTACGTTTTTCGGGGTTTGGCTTTTTCCTGATATTCTTCCTCTGTTTTCTCGTTATTTCCTCTTTCTGAATCTGCTCAGCTCCATCACGGTGGTCAGTCGCGACAGAGCTCATTAGTCTTCCGACTGGTTAATAGGCTGAGAGCGGCACCGTCTTCCAATGTGACCGATTTTGGCACAGTTTATACAGATGGGTCTACCATCGGGAGCCCAGCGGTAAGCTGGGTGCTGGACGGTGTTGGGTGGTGCTCTCCCTATTCTGGGGCCCATCGGAGGTCGTGGCTGCGGTGGTACATAGTGCGGTCCTGACTGAGGTGGTCCATACTGCGGTCCCGAGGGGTAGTTTCGTGGCGGACGGGGTAACGTGGGTATAATGGGTGAAATACCCGTGGTCCAGGCTGAGGTTGGTTCTCCCTGGGTGGCTTCTCAGTTTCTAGCTTTGATGTTGCTAATTTTTCCATTGATTGGCCTATTGCCATAACGAGTTTTTCCAATCTCTCTACCTTGTCCTCTCCTGTGTCTGGCTGATTCGAGTCGACTTCCATTGGCTCCTGCCTTAATACGCCTCTGCATACCTCAATGACTCTGTCTACCTTCTGTTCCTTCACTGCAAACTGGATGGCTTCCTCCAGGGTTCGGAAGTTTTGTCTGTATAGCTTATTTGCTAATGAGCTACTTTGGACTCCTTTGTTAAAAATATCAATGAGTATTTCCTGGGTCGAGAGATTTTCGACATCTGAGTAAGCTTCCCGTGCCAGAGCGATCAGTTTCTCCCCGAAGTGCTGAACAAGCTCATTGCGAATCTGACGCATTTTTCGCAACACTTCCTGTGCCCACTTATTATCCGAGAGGTCCGAATATCTTTCCCGCATAACTTGTTTTATTTGAGCCCAGGTCATCTGTGGTTGCTCCGTGAATATTCGCTGCATAAATTTGGCTGCTGGTCCCGTGAGCGTTTTGATGCAAATTATCTGCATCTGTTCGTCATCCATGCTGAAGTTGATGCGTTCTAGTTGCCGAATCCATTAAATTAATCGGTTGTGTCCATCTCCAGAAAAGGGTGTGATGTTCTGCGTCATACCTTGTACTCGCATCTCTAAGCGAATTTTGTTGAAACACTCCGCTAATTTATCCGAAGAAATCTCAGTCATAATTAATTACGTTAAGTTACGCTATATTTTTCCAAATTATTCGCTCGCTTTTGTGGAGATTTCTATGTTTCAAATTCGGCTCGAGGTTCACACAGTAGTTCCCACACACAGTATTCAGAATACGGTAGGTATACAGCACAATTATACAATTTTAAAACAGTTCTTAATAGTGGCCAAAATTCGGAATTGGTATTTTTAAAAGGATGATGAAGTTGCTCGAACTTACGTAAATGAAGCGGAAGACGTTTCCTTCTCCGTCCGTGCTGAATCGGCGTGATTGGAGGTCCAGTTGGTGTTGATCTAGATGGGCTTGCAGAAAGTCGAATAAAGTCTTGGAAAGTCGCAGAAGATATCCGGATCGCGACACGCACTTGTAGGAAAGTTCCTATATCGGCTTGAGTGATAACTTCGCGTTTCTATAACCCCGGTTGTGAAAGTACCAATGTCCTTACAGCTACCTGTATTTGCACTGCAGTACTCGTACGATCACACGAGACAGTCAGACGGAGTACAGAACTTTCTTCTATGAAGGAAAGCCGTGATATTGCCTTTTCGATGAATTTAGAGGTCGAATTTAGATGGAAAGTTAGCGCGCGCCGGACCGTCCAGCACAGGTCCGCTCGCCTTGAATGTCTAACAGCTACTACCTGGCCGCCCGACGTGGGGCCCGTCACGGGCGAATACCCCCGGCTGCTTATTGGTCGAGGAGTCAGAAACGCCTCTTTACGTCACATCCTTGTTCTGGAATGATCGAGTGCCTTCTAGACGGGGAAGCTGGCTTGCAGCTAGTGGCGGATAGTGATGTTACATTTACGGAGTACTTTTACAATCGGCAGGCTTACGGGATTATTTCAAGTACAGTTACGGGACAGCCAAACGTATAATCTTATATGAACTCTGTTATATTCATAAACAGCTAGATTATGTGTCCGGTGTGCAATGAAGCGATTTAAAACACAAAACTAATATGAAACCTGAACGTCAAGCTAGGTTAATTTTCGATCCCTATAGTTGTAACATCGCGAAAACGAACATACTGGTGGAGCTCGGTCCACTGATTATCGTGAGTACAATGAAGAAATCGCATTACAAAACACTACAAAGATATTCAGGGTCAAAGGTCAAAGGTCATCTAGATTTCCTTCAAAATTAGCACACGGTTAGTACTCGATGCACTGCTCATCCTGAGCAGTGCAGCTAAGAGGGGCATTCATGAACAGCTGAGTTCTGCAAGGTCAAAGGTTGGGGTCAATGAGGTCGGATTCTTCAGATTCCCTTCAAAATTGGTGCAGTGGTAGTAATTGATGCACGAATCATCATGAGCATAAACGCTAAGAGGGTCTTCATAAACAGCTGATTTATTCAGGATCAAAGGTCGAGATCACTGAGGTTGGACCCCTCAGAATTCATTTGAAAAATGGCACACATTTAGTCTAGGATTAACTGATGACCATGGGCATCAAGGATAAGGCGGCGTTGATAAACAGCTGAGTTATTCCGGGTCCAATGGCAGGGTCATTGAGGTCGGACTCTTCAGATTCCCTTCAAAGTTTGTGCAGGAGGAGTACTTGATGCATGGGGCGTCGCCACCGAGGGGGCAGCGGGAGCAGTCCCCCTGCCGTGAGACTGTCCCCCCCCCCACTTCCCCTGAAATTTGAGGAGGCCCCTATCCGGAAATGCACAGGAAAAAAGGTGAGCAAGGAGGTCCCAAGACTGGCAATGAGACTCCTGGGAAATCTAATCAGGTCCCTATAAGCGACGTAGGACAGAGATTGGGAGGAAGCCCCCAGGACGAAAAGGATGCTACCGAGACGGGGAAGAAGCCACCCAGGTTAGACAAGAAGGCTTCCGATCGGTGGCAAGATATTCTTAATTTGGAAAACGAGGCCTAAAATGATGGAAGAGGAGGCCCCTACAATAGAAACTAAAGAATGATAGGAGATATTTCTCCGGACGCAAGAGGGAGCCCCAAGATGGGTAAAAAGCTCTCCCCAGGAATGAGAGAAGGCCACTGAGACCAGCCAGATGAGGCCCATATTTTGGAAGAGGAGGACCCAAGGAGAGAAGATTAGCGACTTTGACGCGAAAGCACCCTGCTAAGAGGATAATGAGGCTACAAACACAGGTGAGGAGGCCTCCAAGACGTGAGAGGAGGCCCCTAATTTGAAAAAGGAGTCACCTAGGAGAGGTAGAAGGCCCCAGAAATCAAAAGAGTGTCAACAATTGGCACGGAGGCCACCAGGATTGCAAAGAAGGCCCTCAGTATTGCAAAGGAGGCCCTCAGGATTGCAAAGGAGGCCCGAATATGGGAAGGGAGGCCCCAGAAAATGAGAGGAGGCCCTAAGACGGAAGAGAAAGCCAGTGGATATGAAATGAAGTTTCGGACACGCAAAAACAGGATCCAAAACGGGTAAGCTTCCACCAAGATAGAAAATGGTGATCCAGAAACGCGGCAGGAGGCACCTAATTCGGAAGAGCACGACACAAGATTGGAAATGAGACCCCATGATGAATTAGGAGGCCCCTAAATTAGGAGAGAAAGGCCATTCGATAAGAGAGATGGCTTCCAGGCGAGAAAGAAGGCCCAAAGACGGGTAGGAAGGTCCTCAGGAAATGACAAGGCAGCTGAGATAGGAAAGGTTGCTTGTAATTTGGAAGAGAACGCGCCTAGGAGAAAAGAGGAGTCCACCAGGAGATAGGAGGCTACCTTTAGAATAGGCAAATATCGAATCAAGACGCAGAGCAGGAGGCCCCTAATTTGAAAAAGAAGGCTTCTAGAAGAGGAAAGGAAGCCCCTGCCAGACTCGAGAGGATTCTCTCAAGACGGAGTAGGTCTCCCGGGCCGAATGAGGCCCCAAAGACCGGAAGGAATTTCCAGGAAATGAGAGGAGGCCCTTAAGATGGGAGTGGTAGCAGGTATGGAAGGAGGTGAGGTTTCTAAAATTAAAGATCCCCTCAAGACGTGTAAGGCTGTGCCAGGACATAGGAGGAGGCCCCTAATTTGGCAGAGAATGCCCCTAGAACATGAGACCTCATGCCATGTTAAAGGGGCCCCAGGATATAGGAGGAGGCCCTCTAAAACTGGAGAGGAGGACCATTGGATATGGAGGAGGGTAGCACACACGAGGAGAAATCGAAAACCGGTAAAGAAGCTCCAGAAAATAAGACGAGACCCCTAAGACGCGAGAGGAGGCCTATAATTTGCTAGGAGAAACCCTTAGTAAATGATAGGAGTCGTGCCGGGGTACTTGAAAATCACGATATTGGCCCCAAAAGATCCGGCCGGGGCCCCTGAAAATCACGCTGAGCCTGGGGTATCAAAAAAGTCACGTCCGGACCATGAAAGCCACGCTAGTGGCACAACAGATGGTACCATTCCCCAACAGTCTCATTGGGACACAAGTGAAGCCGGGAAACGAAAAACAATCCGGACATGGATAATCACTCTGGGGCCCCAACGATGACGCCAAAGTCTCCAAAACATATTGGACCTCCAAAAAGTGCCGAGGTCGCTAAAACTCGCGATAGGGGTCCAAGCAAATGACGTCGGGACACAAAAGATTACATTGGACTAAAAAAAAGTGGCGTCGCAGCCCCTGAAAATCACACTGGGGGCCCAAAAGGTCGCGCGGAGCCCCAAAAGTTGCAGCTGCCCCCAAAACATAAATTATCAACCGGAATGTCAATCTGCGGCCTCGAAAATCGGGTCAAGGTCCCCAAAAACCCGTTGAGCACCCGAAAAAAACTTGCCATGGCACCGAAAAAATCGCACCGGGAGACCGAAGAATCGTACCGGAACCAAAAAAATAGCATAAGGACCTTTAAATAAATATAACTCCATGTCCAAAGAATTCACACCGAGACTCGATCGAATTGACCCCAACACCGGAAAATTAAGCACAGGTCCGGAAAAATTACCCGGAGGGCTTTTACACTTCGAAAGGTGCCATCGACTGACGAAAAAACTCCTTCGGTGGCCGCAGTGGCATATCAAAGGGGCAAATGCCCCTCCCTCCTAAGAGGGATAAGCTTCGAAAAAACGTCCCGAGGCGCCCAAAAGTCGCGCTGGGGGCACCAAAATTCGCGTCGGTCCACCAGAATTCACGCAGGGGGCTCCAAATAAATACGGCGGGCCCCAGAAAACTCGCTCCAAGGGCCGAAAACATGCGATAGGAACCGCCAAGATCGCGTTTGGGTCATAGCTAAGTACAACGTGCCCCGCAAACCCGAACCGGTACCCCCAAATATCGCGCTCGGAACCCACAATTTCCATCGGTAATCCGAAAGATTTGGTCTGGGCATAACAAAATCATGGCGGGGCTCCAAAAAATTGGCGTCTATGGCCCCACATAAGCACAGTGTGAGCCCAAAATCGCATTGGTATCCAAAAAAAATTATGCCGGATTGCTTCAAAATAAGAGGGATTCCAAAAAAATGTCCGTGTCAGGAAAATGGCTCTGGAGCACCGAACTTATCACCAGATGCCTTCACAAATCGCGTACGACCCCGAAAAAACATACCATAGCCCGAAAAATCGAGGTGAGATACAAAAACATGGCGCCATGGAGGCTCGAAAAATTAGGCCGGGATTCGGACTTTAAAAAAATCAGAACACATCCACACAAATCGCGTTGTGCCCAGAAAACTGGCGTTGGGTCCTCGGAACCACGCGCCTGGGCGCGATAAGTCGCGTTGGAACCCAGAAAAATCGCACCGAAGCCCCAAAATCGTACTGGCCCCACAAATGTGCGTCAGAAGCCCAAAATAAACACAGCGGGACCCTAAGATCATAACGGGGGCGAAAATGCAACTGGCCCTCCAAAGCGCACAGTCTCGCAAAAAGCGACAGGACCTTAAAACATGCGTTGCAGCCCCCCCCCTCTCCCCCCAAAAAAAATACCAGGAGCTCTAAAAAAAACACACCGGAAGCTCTCAAGACACACGGGGCATGCGACCGCACACGGCCTGAAAAACAGGCTGGGGCGCAAAAACAACATGGTCCCAAAACGAACAAAAATAATGGGCACTAAATAAACACATCGGATCTTTGAAAACGCCCCGACACAAGAAAACTCATCGGTGCACAAAAACGCAACAAACCCCAAAACGACCTGGGGTTTCGAAAATGTGTTGGACCCCTAACAAAAATGGATTGGAGCCCTAAGACACATCCGTAGACGAAGAAAAACGAAAGGGGTCCAAAAAAGAACACGGAGACAGGGTCTCGATTCGGTAGCCAATCTGGACGCATATTTAATCAAAGATATGAGGTGCATCAAAGCTCAGCGGGTATCCGCATTTCTTAACCACCATAAAATGTGGGAAGTAGGGAACTAATGATCGAATTTAATCAATCGAATTTTCGCAGCGAACGCCCTTACGAAGCATTCCGTCACGTCAAATATGGCGCAAGTCAATCATGTGGCAGCAATTATCAAAACTTGGTGGATTTTTTTTTTCCTTTCGGTCGCTGTTCCACTTTACATCTGCTCTTTATTTGTTCAGCTTTTTCTTGAGTTTGATAAGCAAGCCTTTTGGGTACTTCAACTTGAGGAATGAAGCTGAAGAAATAAAGAAAAGACGTAAAGTGGAACAGCGACCGAAAGAAAAATCCACCAAGTTTTTAGCAATTCCATACTCAAAGCAGGCTATTGTTATCGCCAAACACGTGAAGGCCGTTGGAGTACAGGTGTCTATAAATTCCGGGACAAAAGTGGGCGACATCGTCACTGGTAAATCTGCTGGTGGTCCCATGTTACCTAATAGTGTAATATGCGAAATTCCTTGTTCCGGTTGCTCAAAATCATATCTTTGGGAAACCGGAAGGTGGATTCAGGCGCGAATGAATGAGCACAAACGCGATGTGAGGTATCATAGGCAGTGCAGTGCCATTGTGGTCCATATCGACGAGTGTGAAAATCTACCAAAATGGGATGACGTAAGAGCTTTAGAGAAGAATATCAAGAAACGAACAAGAAAAGCATCAGAGGCAACACATATATGCACACGCGACACGATCAATTCAAGAGTCGATTTTGTTACCTGGGCAGGACCTGCAGCAAGATTAACTATTGCGAAGAGCCGAACACGAATTGGCACTTGATTTTTACGGCAGAAAATGTGATTTGTTACCTGCTTGATATTGTCTGCAGTTGTGCTCTATGTTTTTTAATGATGAAGACCTATTGAGGTCGAAACGTTTACATTAAAGTCATCTCCACATGATTTGTTTGTTTTCATCATCCATCCTCATTCATATATATATGTAACTAGTAAACATGCCGACAGCGGCTCGCTGTCAGCTGGGGAGTGGAATGTTCGCCCATTTCGACATGCAGCCGACACCCAGCTGACATCCAGCCGACGGGCAGACTGGTCCACTTCCCCGCTCAACGAGTTTGTTCGGCCGATCCGGAAGCACATGCCATCAGAAAGGTCATTTGGCCCCTGAGCCAATGTCACAAAGTGACGCCCATGCCCCGTCCGAAAGATTATATCCTGTTAGCCGTTCGGAGCTGTCCGGACGACCAAGAATCTATCGAAACCCCATGCATGTATTATCCAGAATGGCCAAACAAATATTCTCCCAGACGGGCAAAATATTTTAATATTTAATGATTGAATATTTGAAGGTACTTGGTAGATCGTTGCGATCATTGCGCTTATCGTTTCTATCAGGTGCATGCTTCAAGGAAGCGTCGCCTGGTATTCGATCAGCGTGGAGGTTACAGGGATTGCGATACAGGGATGCAAGGATAGCGAAAAGTCAAGGTATAAAATCGCTTTTGTCCGGCGCCGTAGTCACATAATGTATATGCATATATTTGCCGCGAATTTGACACACCAACACCCAAGGCTATAGAACACCAGGAAGAACGCTCCGCTTCCCAAAAAGGGAGACGCTTGAGAGGACCATCAATTCTATAAACTTGAGCCGACCAATCAGCGCTTGGCGACCTCCGCAGATCGTGGCAATAGTAAAGGCTGTAGGGAAAAATTTGTGGAAGCTATTATTCATGTTATTCTTTTTTTCGTGCTAATTTTCTACAAAGACATTCTTGCTACTTTAATCTTGATCTTTAATACTACTTTATCACAATGTCACCGCTGACAGGGAAACAAATTTGGTATTTGTGTGAATGTCACCGGTTTCGCCGCACTAAAGACAAAATGTGTTTGTTTACCATTGTCACGACCGACGGAGGTCGTCACTAACGCTGATTGGTCGGCTCAAGCGTCTCCCTTTTTTATTGGACTAAAATGCTGGAGCGCACCCTCTGCCAACACCTAAGCTGACGCACGAGCAAAACATGGTTGACGCTCTCCGAACGCGTGGATAAGGATTCAATCGGTCGTCCGGTAGGTTTCGGCCACCTATTTTCGCCCGGGAGGCCCGGAACGCACGCTTTATCTCGTTTTCGGGATGGGGAATAGACCAAAATTACTGTTCACGGATACGGAGCGGTACCCGTAAAAGGTACAGGTGGAAGCCCTTGGATGTTGCCACGATTACGGTTTATTGTAATACGGCTTATTTATGGTGCATGGTGAGGGTTTCATCGGTCTACCCGTTTGCGAGTTTTTATGATGATGCACGCGCAATAATCGAAGATCAATATATCTTGACCAGTGGCGTATCTAGGATTTGGCCAGGGGGGGGCATCCAGAATTGTAGTGCCCCCTCTGGTCTTAGTGCTCCTTCTGTAGGTGGAAGTGCCCCTATCACGAAAATATGTTCTTGAGCGGGAGATGGGGTGCGCTCCGAAAATTGTGTGTTGTATTATTTCTGGCGGCATAGCACCATAGCTGGTGTTAGTCTTCGTGGCTTTTATGAAGGTAGTTTGGAGCGCATATCTTCGAAAACATTACACCGCCTGAGGAGGTTTCATCTTGTTTCCTTTCACGATAATGATATATAATTCGTCACATAGGTTACCATGTGGGGATGTTCTGTGACCCAACATGTCGGTCCAGGGCTCCTCACGTTGGTCCAAGGCCTCTCACGTCGGCCTAGGAGTCCCTCATGTCGGCCTTGGACACCTTATATCGGCCCAATGTCCCGTCATATCGGCCCAGGGGCCCTTCATATTGGCCCAGGGACCCTTCATATCGGGCCAGGGGCCCTTCATATCGGGCCAGGGGCCCTTCATATCGGCCCAGGGCCCCTTCACATCGGCCCTGGACCCTCACTGGTTGACCGGAAGTCCCATGGATGGCCCAATTTCTTGTGTGCTTCGTCACGGCCGATGTCGAAACACGTGTTCAACGGCGCGCTTGAGCCATTTAGAGCATAGGCGTAGGAACGTCTGAAATAGTGAGGGGGCCAGGGTCAACAGCAGGGGCGCACCCAGGGATTTCGCAAAGTACCATGACTGAGCACTTTTGGATAGAGAACCCGATAATTTGAATAGTGAACAAACAACATTCACCGCCCAGGGGGATGGGGCAGGACCCCTGGACGCGCCATTGACTAACAGCAACATGTGGTTCTGAAAAAGAACTATCATCGCAGCATAAGTACTTTCAAATTCACACTTCACTCTGAACTTCGAACTCTATTCACGACTGATGGATTATTTTGTAGTACTCGTAATAGGTTTATCTTCCTCGTGCAAGTGAAACCATTAGTACCTATTGCTGTTCAAACAAAATTACTTCAACTTCCGCTATGTGTGTAGGGGGGGGGTCCAAGCTTATTGCAGCCTCAATAATGAGTATGTGGTGTGTTCTAGTTTCCATGATATAGTACCGTAAGTCTCTAAGATGTCCCCCATTGTAAATGTCACCGATGTTGGTGAGGAGAAAGAATAAGCAAGCATGTAGCTTACTTGCTGGCCCATGGCAAAAGAAGTCTCATGATTTATGTTGGAAAGGATGAGAAACAGAAAATATGGGTGATCATAGGCTTGTTTCACTCACGGTTCTGCTCTTGTTCCAGACGGACGTGTTCGCGTAGCTCCGAGGCCTGGGGAGGACTGGTTGAGGACACCGAGAGGAAAAAGAAGATTGGACCACAAGTGATTAAGATAAGTTTCTGTGTTTATTTTGTAGATAGCTTGTGGCTTTTAATCTGTGTGTAGGTATTATAAGTTAAGTCAGGGAATAGTATTTTGTTCTCATAGCTCACTTCGTCTCATGTTGAATATTGTATACATTAGATAACCTTGAATTTGTGGCGTTCACGGTGTAGTTTTGTTCGTAAGATAAGTTTCTGTGTATATTTTGTAGATAGTTTGTTGCCTTCTTTCCTGTGTGTGGATATTATTAGTTAAATTAGAGCATACAAATTCTTTCTTAACTTAATTTATTTAGTATTGTGGTGTATAGTTTCGTCCGTAAGTTAAGTCTTTTTCTGATTTCCCCCCCCCATTTTGTAGAAAGCTAGCTGCCTTCTTTCCTGTGTGTAGATATTATAAGTTACATTAGATAATACTAATTCTTTCTTAACATCATTTATTTAGTCCTTCGGCATAGTCTTTTTGGTGTTTAAGTTTAAGATAGAGTTTAAGACTAAACTAGTGAGTTTTGATTACACTAGGTATATCTTCATATACTGGTGTAATTGTAGAGGTATCTAGGCTTTTTGGATTATATTAGTATTTAGTTTCATTTAGTTGGAGTTTGTAGCTGATGGGAGTTGGGATAACTAAGATTATAAATGCTTAGTTTAGCTTGTGAAAGCAGATATATATTTTGTTGTTTATTAAGTGTGAGTGTTACTATATTTTCTAGTCTTGTGGTGTAGTCTTTTTGGTGTTTAAGTTTAAGGTAGAGTTTAAAACTAAACTAGTGAGCTTTAATTACACTAGGTATACCTTCATATACTGGTGTAATTATAGAGATATCTCGTTTGAAAAAAAAAATTATATTCGTATTTAGTTTGGTTTAGTTGGAGTTTATAGCTAGTGGAAGTCGGGTTAACTAAGATTATCTTTGCTTAGTTTAGTTTGTGTAGCAGGGATATATTTTGTTGTTCATTCAGTGGGAGTGTTACTAGATCAGGAGTTAAAGTCAATAAACTAGATAGCTCTTCAATGCTTGGCTACACAAGTTGCTAGCTAGCTTTGCAACTGGGTTAGTAAAAGTTTACCTTAACTAGGCTTAGTAATAACAGTAGCAAAAACAAAAAAATGCAAGGTGACTGTGGGAAGTGTAAGTGTAAGGTAGTCATTGGGGACTTGAGTAAGAAAGTAGACATGTTAGCAAGGGAGGTGGAGCGCCTGAAGTGTTTGGTGGCAGGGCCCATCATAGGAAATGTCAGCCAGGCAAGCCAGGTGATAGGGGAGTCTAGGAGTGATAGGGATGGAGATAGTATGGTCCATGATAGTAGAGAGTGGAAAGTAGCTAGACGCCAGAGTACAAGACTAGCTTTAAGGAAAATTGACAAAGGCATTGAAATTAATAATCGGTTTGAGGTATTGCAAGAGAGAGATAGTAATGCTGCTAGGGAGGAAGGTAGGAATGACCAGGTAGTTGATGATAGAGAGGGGGAGGTTTTAGTTATAGGGGACTCGAGAGTGAAGTACATGGATCGTGCTTTTTGTAGTAGGAACCCCAACAAACGGACTCGTGTTTGCTTCCCAGGGGCCCAGGTGAAGGATGTTGGTGATAGGATAGAAGGAGTAATGAAGGGTAGTGGAGAGAGCACAATAGTAATTGTGCAGGTTGGTGTAAATGATGTAGGAAAAGCAAAAACAGAGGAAACAATAAAAGAGTATAGGGCTTTGATAGGTAGGTTAGCAGGAAGTAGGAAACGAGGAATGGTAACATCCATCCTCCCTATGGTAAACACAAGCATAGAGTGGTACTCGAGGGCCATTGGGCTGAATACCAGGGTGGCCAATATTTGCAAGGAACTTGGGGTGGGGTTCTTGGATTTGTGGGGGGATTTCTGGGGGAGGACTGAAATGTTTGCATTGGATGGGTTACATTTGAGCAAGAGAGGAGTTGAATTGCTCAGCAATAGGTATGAGGAGGCTCTCAATAGGAAACAGGGAAACTAGGCAGGTCATGGGGGGATGTAGCTGATAAAGAGAGAAGTCTTGCAAGCAAGGGAAGGAATAGTTTATCATGTTTTTATGTCAATGCCAGAAGTGTTAGGAATAAAATTGGGGAACTACATGCATATATGTTGTCTGAAAAGCTAGATTTGGTATGCATAACAGAGGCATGGGTTAATGAAAGCATTTTTGGAGACAACTTGCAAGAATTTGAATTGACAGGCTACAACATGCATGCTTATCAAAGGAAGGCAAGGATAGGAGGAGGTATACTCTTGTATGTCAGACAAGTAATGAAATGTCATTCCATAGATGATAGTGTACATAATGAAGGAGTAGAATCCTTGTGGTTAGATATCATTCTGAAGAATGGAACAAAATTTAGGATTGGGGCATTCTATAGACCTCCAGACCAGAATGAAAACATGGACAGGTTGATGCAGGAAGAAATAAGTAGGAGAGCGCATGAGAGAACTGTTTTGTTGGGGGATTTCAACATAACAGGATTGGGAAGCAAAACTATAGGTCTAAACAAATCAGGAAGAAGTTTCATGGATTGTTTTGAGGAAAATTTCTTCTTTCAAATGATACATGAACCTACAAGGGAAAATGAAATATTAGATCTTGTGCTTACTAATGAGGAAAATTTTGTACAAAATGTGAACATAGGAGAGACCTTGGGTAATAGTGATCACAACATTATACGCTTCTCATTGTATGTTGGAAATGTAGGAACCAATAAGACATTGATTCCAAATTTTGCTAAAGGGAATTACAATGAGTTCAGGATCTTCCTGAATGAAATTAATTGGGAGGACTTATTGAAAGGCTTAGATGCTTATGAAATGTGGAGAATGATAAAATATAAACTATTTCAAGGTCAGGATAGGTTCATTCCCAATAGGCGAATTAGATTAACCAGGGTTAAGCACCCTTCATGGCTGACCGGGGAAGTAAAGCATTTATTGGAGTCAAAGAAACAGGCATTCAAGAAACTAAAATATGCTAACTCTGAGGTAAACCTCAAATCATATAAAATAGCTAGAAATAAAGTTAGGAGGTGTGTTAGGGCATCTAAAAGACTGGCTGAAATCAAATTAGCTCGGGAATGTTCAGCAGGTAATGCTAAGAGATTCTTTAGTTTCTACAAATTTAAGGCTAAGAAGTGTAGTGTAGGACCACTGGAGGTAGATGGGGAATTAGTGGTTGAAGATTGTGATATTGTGGAATCCCTAAGCAAGCAATTCTCATCAGTCTTTACTAAAGAGAATTCTGGTAGAATAGAAACAACTGAATCGTATGCCATGACAGGTGATAGGTTGGAGTATCTTACAATAACTACAGAAGCTGTAGAAAAGCTGTTGCAGAATATAAAACCTAATAAAGCTTCTGGACCAGATGATATATATGCTAGGGTTTTAGTAGAGTGTGCTAAAGCTTTAGCAGTTCCCCTAGGTATAATTTTCAGGCGGTCTATGGAATATTCTGAAGTGCCTGAAGATTGGAGAAATGCAAATGTAGTACCAATTTTCAAAAAGGGAAGTATGAAGTGTGTAGGGAACTACAGGCCAGTCAGTTTGACCTCAATAGTTTGCAAGGTACTAGAAAATCTGGTTAAACAGAATGTTCAGATTCATCTTGATAGGCACAATCTTTTAAGGGATACTCAACATGGATTTCGATCTCGAAGGTCTTGTTTAACTAACCTTTTGGAGTTCATGGAGTATGTTACTAAAGAAGTAGACAATCAAAGCAGGATAGATGTTGTGTACTTGGACTTTAGCAAAGCTTTTGATAAAGTTCCACATGGGAGGCTAATTCATCAACTACAGCAACATGGGATTGTTGGAAAAGTTCTAGGTTGGATTGAAGCATGGTTGAGGGGAAGGAAACAAAGGGTAATGTTAAATGGATGTAAATCTGATTGGAAGGATGTTCTGAGTGGAGTACCACAGGGCTCTGTTCTAGGGCCACTTCTCTTTATCATCTTTGTGAATAACATTGAGGTAGGGCTGAGGAATAGAGTGTTCAAATTTGCGGATGACATCAAGCTGGTAGGAGTGGCAAACAGTTGTGATCAATCTAGAAATATTCAACTAGACTTGGAGGACCTAAAAAAGTGGGCTGATCAATGGCAGATGTCTTTCAACTATGACAAGTGTAAGGTTATGCATCTGGGGTCTGGAGGTGAGACTTTCAGATATACAATGGGAGGGAGGGAACTGGATGTTATTGAAGAGGAAAGGGACTTAGGTGTGTTGGTTTCAAAAGACCTTAAAGCAGAAAAGCAATGTAGCTCAGCTAGGAACAGGGCACTCAGAATGCTGGGACTCATTAATAGAAGTGTGATGTATAAGAGCAAGGAAGTCATGAAAAAAAACTGTACTTAGCATACGTGCGACCCCACTTGGAATATTCTGTACAAGCTTGGAGCCCCTACCTACAAAAAGATATAGACAAGTTAGAGAGAGTGCAGCGCAAAGCAACTAGACTCATCAGTGGAATAGGTAACCTAGAATATGGAGAAAGGCTTGTGGCATTAGATATGTACTCACTCAAGTATAGGAGATTAAGGGGGGACATGATTGAAATGTACAAAATTGTTAAAGGACTAGATCAGGTCAATTTAAATGGCGCTCTTCAGTTTAGAGTATCACATAGGGGTCATCAATTCAGGTTAGACAAGTTGAGGTGTAGGACAGTTAAGCGACAACAGGTCTTCAGTCAAAGGGTTGTTGATCAGTGGAATGGGCTGCCTGCTGATGTTGTGGGGAGTTCCTCATTGAATGTATTTAAAAGTAGGGTGGATACATTTTTTAGACAGGAAAATCTTGTTTTTGAGTTCTAATTTGTGATGGATGGGGTGAGATGTATGTTAAGTAAGTGTGCACGGCACAGACCCCTTTAAGCAGGCATGGATGCAGTTTGAAAATTATTGATAAGGCATTCAATCCACATGTGTTAAGAGAGATCAGGGGAATAGGGCTGGAAAGCTAGGGTAGATAGGCATTGATAGGTGTGTGGGATATTGGAGGACTGGTTCTTCAGGATGTGGGATGGTTGGGGAGGGTCTTTTTACCAGGCTTATATTATCTTCCATTTACAGACTTAACTGGATGGGCCCTTGGGTCTCTTATTAAGTCTAAACGCTTTATAACTTTATATAGGGTGTACCTAGCAGTGGATTCAGCACCTTCCTTCGGGATGTGATACTGATGAGATTGTCTATGGTAGCACAATGGGTATGATGGGAGGAGTTTGTAATTGTTGAAGTGTGTTATGCAATAGGAAGTGAGTCTCTTATTAAGTCTAAACGCTTTATAACTTTATATAGGGTGTACCTAGCAGTGGATTCAGCACCTTCCTTCGGGATGTGATACTGATGAGATTGTCTATGGTAGCACAATGGGAGTGTGTTATGCAATAGCAAGTGAATTGGTGCTAGATAGGCTGCGATATATAGCTTCCTAGGAACTTGAGGTAAGGGATTGATTGGGGTGAGAGTATGTACATTTCTAGTACCTTTTCCAGATAGGCTTAACCCAGATGGGCCCCTGTGGCTCTTATTAAGCCTTAACACTTTATGACTTTATGACTTTATGAACTA